>CAVMGG010001077.1:0-83609 GCA_963680895.1 Fragum sueziense | reverse complement strand
TTCCAAAAGTTTGGGCCAAACATATTTTCTGATTTTCGTCCAAAATTGAATAAATATGGACTTTGTCAACTATTCTAATAACTGGACAGTTAACGTAATTATACCTTTAGAAACACTAATTCCTTCAGAATTGTACAGTTTTCTCCTTTTTAATCAATAAATCAAACATTCGATTCCGTTTGTTTATATTTTTCAATAAATCACTTTATTGGTTTTCAAAATGAAGAGTACTCACTTTAGTGGTGTCACACTAGTCATTTTTCACGAACCATTAAAAGTAACTTATTAACTGGGTATAAAGTATTTGTTTATCTTAATATTAACTTTCAAACAAGCAAAACACAAATGTAAGTGTGTGATATTCATTTTAGCATGCTGGTAGATGCACAAAAAGTTTTTAGAAATAAGCTATTTAGTAGTAACAACAGTAATGCAATTTTCAATTAATGTACAGCTGCTGCAAGCTAATTGAGCATTGCATGAAGCCCGGAGCTACAGATTGAGGATGATAGCTTTCCATAAATGCAGTTTTTATTTAATTGTTTGTCAAACCCTTTGTTGTGGGTACTCATTTGAATCGGCTCTTCAAGACGATTCAAATGAGTACCCACAACTAAAGGTTTGGATTTAGAATAACAATTTTGGACATCTTCACCCCTCTAATCTGTAGCTCTGGAAACCAAGATGAATATCTGTTGAATGCATAAAGCAGACGACAAAATGAATGTTGATAAACATATAATTTGTGTAAAATATGGATCACGAAATATTGAGACAAAAATAGAAATGCTGGTTTCTGCTTTTGAGCAAACATTTTTCCTAAGCTTTTTCAACAAGTTGTAGTCAAAACTAGATCTTGGTTGGCCAATGCTTGAACAATTATTGAACAGGGCGGACAATAAACACATTCTCTTGTAATTTTGAGAATTCCTGTTTTAAAACATTTCAGATATGATTTAATTGATTTATAGTATGACACGGCATAGACTTGTAAAAGATTATGAATTACATAATTAATGAAAACAAAAGACACATATAGGTTATATTTCTCAAAAGGGAGGAAGCAGTAAAGTTTCTAAGTTAGGAGAGATCACGTAGTTTCTACTCTAAACACCAAAACCTCAAGAAAGTACACTCTGATACATCAAACAGGGCTACAGATACAGTGTAAGAGGGAAAGAAGGCCATTCAAAGTGCAATATTTCACTTATTGTTCATCAAACCCTATATTGCTGGTACTAATTTTCTGGAAATGATTCAAATGAGTGCCCACAGCAAAGGGTTTGGAATTTAAATGACAAATTTTGAGTTTGAGTTTGAGTTTATTGGGGTTTTACGCCGTTTTCAACTACCAGGGTCATATCGCGGCGGCTGGAGCACCTACCCATGGATTCCTGTTATTTCTCAAACCAGTACTACCACAACACCCTGACCGAGCCTCCAGCTGCTCGCCCACTTAGGTTAACGATTTCAAACCCATTGGCGGGTGACAATTTTGTCAGAAAGGGTATTAGCCGCGGCCGGGTATCGAACCCGGGACCTCTCGAATGAAAGGCAGATGCACTACCAACTGCACTAAGGCCACGACAAATTTTGAATGCCTTTACCCTCACTTATCTGTAGCTCTGTCAGATATCATAAGAAATGAGAAATCAAACTGAAGAGGCCAGATAGGAGCACAACACACAGTGACTGAAAGAAGACTTTGAATGTATGAACCCTTTTCCTGCTGAAAATTGACCGAAAGTCTACCATGGTTCACAGCATGTTCATTACATGTACAAGATCTTTATTCGTAATAAAGAGCCTGCAGAATTTTCTATATTGGTAAAAGCATATAAGGTATTTTTTACCAACCGCTACTATTGTCGCCACTTTTTCAATTGACATTTAATTGGCATGCAAAGCCTTAATTAAATACATGAACTGCATATTATTTCATCCAGATAAAATGGACAAGATGCAATGTAGATAAAGAGTATGTATATAGCAAGCCTCAAAATCTATTAGCCTACCATCCTAAAGTGGGAGTGGCATGTATCACATACCTGGTACACAACATTAACAGTACAAATCAAAAGAGTTGATAGGTTTTGAAGCAGCAAACAAAATCATAATGTCATTCCCATTTTAGCGTGGTAATCTCATACAGACTGATCTTTGTTTGTATTTCTATAGGAAAGCAGTTTCAGACAATTTTAGCTGGACAAGGGTTGTAAGAAAAGAGATCCAATAAGTTAAAGTTGTACACCTCTGAAATATCTCTTCATAATGGTCTATCAGACGATTCATTTTTGTTTCAATTTATAGCCAGTTAAATAAGCTCATAATCTGCCAAGATGAAATTTTTACTATGGTTGGCCAATGATATTCATCTTTTGATAGCCAGTATAATGTAAAGATCAGACTGAACATATATGCAGCTATATTACTAAGCATTGAAAATATTCTAGGACAGCAATTCTACAGGAATTTTGAAAATGATTTTTATATAGCATGTCAAAATTGATCTTTTTCTGGTGGACCATTATCAAATCAGAAATATTCCTTGGTATACAACCTAAAACGATAATTTCATGAACAATAGACACCTACCTATGGAGTCCCCATGCATGGAATCATTTAGCTCTCGATCATAATCTTGTTGTAGATCATCAAGTTTGGTCTGCCATTCCTGGACAACTTTATTGACCTCTTCTTTGTGTTGTTTATCTAATTTATCCTGCAGCTCTGATAGAGCAACCTGATGGGTTTGTTCAAGTTCTGACCTGACCAGGTCTAGTTGACTGTTATAGATTTCTTCCAGAGTGGACCGCATCGCCTTAACTTGTTCATCGACATCATCCTGCAGAACAACTCTCAAAGTTACCCAAATGGCAAAATTCTAGGGTGTCAATAATGGCAAACATTTAGGGTGGTCTAATTCATTAACGGCTTCCAACCACCAAATAGATGTTGATATGATATATTATGTTATGCAATAAGTGTGCAATACAGCATACAAAATATTGAGGCAAAAGGAGAAAATATTTTCCAAAGCCTTGTTTAATTGTGGACATCAAAACCAGGTCCATTCCTGAACTACTTTATTGACCTCTTCTTTGTGTTGTTTATCTAATTTATCCTGCAGTTCTGATAGAGCAACCTGATGGGTTTGTTCAAGTTCTGACCTGACCAGGTCTAGTTGACTGTTGTAGATTTCTTCCAGAGTGGACCGCATCGCTTTAAGTTGTTCATCCACATCATCCTGAGGAAGATATTATACAAAATATATTCTAGAACCTTACTAAAGTAAAGTTACGCAAGTGTGTCAGACATATCTCACACCAGAATAAAGACAACAGCAGGTCTTGTTTGTTCAAGTTATGTTCTAACCAAATGTAGCTGACTATTATAGATCTCTGCTAGAGTTGATCGCATCACCTTGACTTGTTCATCAACCTCATCCTGTAGAACCATTCTCAATGTTACCCAAATGGCAAAATTCTATGGTGTAAATGATAGCAAACATTTAGGGCGGTCTAATTCATTAACAGCTTCCGACCACCAAATAGATGTTGATATGATATATTATGTTATGCAATAAGTGTGCAATATAGAATGGAAAATATTTGAGGCAGAAAGGAGAAAATGCTGTTCATCAGCATTTTCTTCTTTTGCCTCAATGTTTTCCCAAGCCTTGTTTTATTGTTGACATCAAAACCAGGTCCATTCCTGGAATACTCTATTGACCTCTTCTTTGTGTTGTTTATCTAACTTATCCTGCAGTTCTGATAGAGCAACCTGGTGGGTTTGTTCAAGTTCTGACCAGGTCTAGTTTACTGTTGTAGATTTCTTCCAGAGTGGACCCTTCGCCTTGACTTGTTCATCCACATCATCCTGAGGAAAATATTATACAAAATATATTCTAGAACCTTACTAAAGTAAAGTTAAGCAAGTGTGTCAGACATATCTCACAACAGAATAAAGACAACAGCAGGTCTTGTTTGTTCAAGTTCTGGTCTGACCAAATCAAGCTGACTGTTATAGATCTCATCACCTTGACTTGTACATCAACATCATCCTGTAGAACAAATCTCAAAGTTACCCAAATGGCAAAATTCTAGGGCGGTCGAAAATGGCAAAATTTTACGATGGTCTTTTTTATAAACTACTGCAGACCTATAAATGGATGTTGATACATGATATGTGATGTGATATGTGTGTGCAATATAGCATGGAAAATATTGAGTCAAAAGAAGAAAATGCTGATAATCAGCATTTTCTTCTTTTGCCCCAATGTTTTCCCAAGCCCTTGTTTTTAATTGTGGACATCAAAACCAGGTCCATTCCTAGACTACTTTATTGACCTCTTCTTTGTGTTGTTTATCTAATTTATCCTGCAGTTCTGATAGAGCAACCTGATGGGTTTGTTCAAGTTCTGACCTGACCAGGTCTAGTTGACTGTTGTAGATTTCTTCCAGAGTGGAACGCATCGCCTTAACTTGTTCATCAACATCATCCTGTAGAACAACTCTCAAAGTTACCCAAACAGCAAGATTATAAGGTGGTCAACAATGGTAAAATTTTAGGGTGGTTGAAAAAGGCAATTTTTTATGGTGGTCTGACTCTTTAACTACTGGATACCACAAAATGGATGTTGATATATGTTATGTGATGTGATATATGTGAAATATAGCAGGGAAAATATTGAGGAAAAAAGGAGAAAATGCTGACTATCAGCATTTTCTTCTTTTGCCTCAATATTTTCCCAAGCCCTTGTTTATTGTTGACACCAAAACCAGGTCCATCTTACTAAAGTTAAGCAAGTGTGTCATACACATCTCACACCAGAACAAAGACAAGTCCAGGCCTTGTTTGTTCTAGTTCTGATGTGACCAGGTCTAGTTGACTGTTGTAGATCTCTTCCAGAGTGGACCGCATTGCCTTGACTTGTACATCCATATCATCCTGTAGGACAATTCTCAAAGTTACCCAAATGGCAAAATTTTAGGGTGGTCGAAAATGGCAAATATTTAGGGTGGTCTAGTTCATAAACGTCCATGAAATAGATCTTGATATGATATATTATGCTATGCGATAGGTGTGCAATACAGCATGGAAAATATTGAGGCAAAAGAAGAAAATGCTGATAATCATTAAATGACCTGGCAGAGCATCTCTAGCTTATAGCTACAGATGCTCTACCATGTCATTTATCGTGAGCTATACAGAATTTTCAATTATTGCTTACTTTTATTATCATTATATAAACACTTACCACATGTTGTTAATGCATATTATCCAACTGTTGCTGATGCGTTTTATCCATGTCTGCTACAAGATTGTCAAGCTTCTCTTTCTGAGATTTGACAATACTTTATAATTATATAGTGACTTACCACATGTTGTTGATGCATGTTATCCAACTGTTGTTGATGCGTTTTATCCATGTCTGCCACCAGATTGTCAATTTTCTCATATTGAGATGCAACAATATATTTTTATTGCTCACATTAAATGACCTGACAGAGCATCTCTAGCTAATAGCCAGAGATGCTCTGCCAGGTCATTTATCATGAGCTATACAGAATTTTTAATTATTGCTTATTCTTATTATAAGTTTATAAACACTTACCACATGTTGTTGATGCATGTTATCCAACTGTTGTTGATGCATGTTATCCAACTGTTGCTGATGTGTTTTATCCATGTCTGCAACAAGTTGTCAACCTTCTCTTTCTGAATTGTGACAATAGTTTTTCACAGCTCATGCCATTTATCATGAGCTTTATAGAACTATTGTTTATTGTTTAGTTTCTTTATAACATATCTCTTACCACATGTTGTTGATGCATATTATCCAACTGTTGTTGATGCGTTTTATCCATGTCTGCTACAAGATTGTCAAGCTTCTCTTTCTGGTCTCCTTGTAGGCTCTTACCCAACTCATCTGTAGCCTTTAAAACATAAGCATATCATTTCGGTCTGAAATCAGCTTAACCCTTTCCCAAACGGCAAAATTTTAGGGTTGTCCTATTTGAAAGCTACTGCAGATGACAAAATGAATGATGATAAAGATATGATTTGAGTACAACATAGCATAGAAAATATTGAGGAACAAGAGGACCCTGAGGGCCCTAAATCGCTCACCTGAGTAATGTTTTAATAATGCCAAATACATGTAACTTTGCATATGTTACGCATTGTGGTCCCAGAGAAGAATTTGGCCATGTAGTTTAGGAGGAGATGTCGTTTACAAAAATTGATGAGTTTTATGACATTTCCCATTTTCTGATGCCACAGCAACCAGAGTTTTTCATGGATTTCAATTCTTTTAACAATTTTCATAAGGGACCACCCAAGGAACATTTCTGCCAAATTTGGTTGATTTTACCCAGAAGTTAAGGAGGATATGTCGTTTAAAGAAGTTGTTAAGTTTTTGTGAAATTTTCCATTTTCCGATGCCACGGCAACCAGAGTTTTTCATGGATTTCAATTCTTTTAGCAATTCTTATAAGGGACTACCCAAGGAACATTTCTGCCAAGTTTGGTTGATTATAAGCCAGAGGTTAAGGAGGAGATGTTGTTTAAAGAAGTTAAGTTTTTGTGAAATTTACCATTTTCCAATGCCACGGCAACCAGAGTTTTTCATGGATTTCAATCATTTTAGCAATATTTATAAGGGACCAACCAAAGAACATTTCTGCCAAGTTTGGTTGATTTTAACCCAGAAGTTAAGGAGGAGATGTCGTTTAAAGAAATAGTTGAATTTTTGTGAAATTCCCCATTTTCTGATGCCACGGCAACCAGAGTTTTTCATGGATTTCAATTTTTTTAACAATTTTAATAAGGGACTACCCAAGGTACATTCTGCCAAGTTTGGTTGATTTTGACCCAGAAGTTAAGGAGGAAATGTCGTTTAAAGAAATTGTTGAGCTTTTGTGAAATTTCCCATTTTCCGATGCCATGACAACCAGAGTTTTTCATGGATTTCAATTCTTTTAGCAATTTTTATAAAGGACCACCCAAAGAACATTTCTGCCAAGTTTGGTTGATTTTGACCCAGTAGTTTAGGAGGAGATGTCGTTTAAAGAAATTGTTGAGCTTTTGTGAAATTTCCCATTTTCAGATGCCACGGCAACCAGAGTTTTTCATGGATTTCAATTCTTTTTGCAATTCTTATAAGGGACTACCCAAGGAACATTTCTGCCAAGTTTGGTTGATTTTAACCCAGAGGTTAAGGAGGAGATGTTGTTTAAAGAAGTTGTTAAGTTTTTGTGAAATTTCCCATTTTCCGATGCCACGGCAACCAGAGTTTTTCATGGATTTCAATTCTTTTAGCAATTTTTAAAAGGGACCACCCAAGGAACATTTCTGCCAAGTTTGGTTGATTTTAACCCAGAAGTTCAGGAGGAGATGTCATTTAAAGAAATAGTTGAATTTTTGTGAAATTCCCCATTTTCCGATGCCACGGCAACCAGAGTTTTCCATGGATTTCAATTCTTTTAGCAATTTTAATAAGGGACTACCCAAGGAACATTTCTGCCAAGTTTGGTTGATTTTGACCCAGACGTTAAGGAGGAGATGTCATTTAAAGGAATTGTTGAGCTTTTGTGAAATTTCCCATTTTCAGATGCCACGGCAACCAGAGTTTTTCATGGATTTCAATTATTTTAGCAATTTTTATAAAGGACCAGCCAAGGAACATTTCTGTCAAGTTTGGTTGATTTTGACCCAGTAGTTTAGGAGGAGATGTCGTTTAAAGAAATTTTTGAGCTTTTGTGAAATTTCCCATTTTCCGATGCCATGAAAACCAGAGTTTTTCATGGATTTCAATTATTTTAGCAATTCTTATAAGGGACCACCCAAGGAACATTTCTGCCAAGTTTGGTTGATTTTGAGCCAGAAGTTCAGGAGGAGATGTCGTTTAAAGAAATTTTTGAGCTTTTGTGAAATTTCCCATTTTCCGATGCCACGGCAACCAGAGTTTTTCATGGATTTCAATTCTTTTAGCAATGTTAATAAGGGACCACCAAGGAACATTTCTGCCAAGTTTGGTTGATTTTGACTCAGTAGTTTAGGAGGAGATGTCGTTTAAAGAAATTTTTGAGCTTTTGTGAAATTTCCCATTTTCAGATGCCACGGCAACCAGAGTTTTTCATGGATTTCAATTATTTTAGCAATTTTAAAAAGGGACCACCCAAGGAACATTTCTGCCAAGTTTGGTTGATTTTGACCCAGTAGTTTAGGAGGAGATGTCGTTTAAAGAAATTGTTGAGCTTTTGTGAAATTTCCCATTTTCCGATGCCACGGCAACCAGAGTTTTTCATGGATTTCAATTATTTTAGCAATTTTTGTAAAAGACCACCCAAGGAACATTTCTGCCAAGTTTGGTTGATTTTGACCCAGTAGTTTAGGAGGAGATGTCGTTTAAAGAAATTGTTGAGCTTTTGTGAAATTTCCCATTTTCCGATGCCACGGCAACCAGAGTTTTTCATGGATTTCAATTCTTTTAGCAATTTTTAAAAGGGACCACCCAAGAAACATTTCTGCCAAGTTTGGTTGATTTTGACCCAGTAGTTTAAGAGGAGATGTCGTTTAAAGAAATTGTTGACGCCGTGACGGACAGACGGACAGACGGACAGACGGACGCCGGACATTGATCGATCACAATACCTCACCTTGAGCACTTCGTGCTCAGGTGAGCTAAAAAGGAGAAACTGCTGGTTATCAGCAGTTTCTTCTTTTGTCTCAATGTTTTCCCAAGCCAAATCTATTAGTCCCAAGCCAAATATATTAGGGACGCCAAAACCAGGTCTTGTTTGGGAAAGGGTTAAACCTAAACTTTAACCCTTACCAAAGACAAAATTTCTAGGTGGTCAAAAGCTGGTAAGTATGACATAAAGGATGTTGATTTAGATGGAATTTGTATGCAAAATGAGAAAACTTAAAAATAATGCCATTTTTTTCTTTTTTCTAAAATGTTTCCCAGGCATATCGTATTAATCAAAACCAGTTCTGGTTTGGGAAAGGGTTAAAGAGCCAATAGCACTATAACAAGGGCATAGTATAAGACTAAGACTAAGATTGAAACCATTATGAAAGACCCAAATTATGCAGATGAATTAATTCATACTTTTTAAAAAGCTTATGTCTGTTTCTTCAATCATAATTTGACTGGTGTGACACCTTACTGAAGATCTCATTACATTAATAGAATTTGAGCTAATGACAAATATACTTTCCAAACATTAAGTATATATCATTTCATATCTATTATGTAAAGTAGATGTCTACAGCAAAGAGAGACATTCAAGAGAGGGCTGAAATCAGAACTATGAGTAATCTTCACATTTTTATAAGGCAAGAGAAGCATAGCTCCAAATCAGACTTTCCATATGCACAGATTGATCTAATGCAAATTTGATCTCAGATGACACATTGAGGGCCATAATCCTATCTCTCAGATCAAATGGCACAAGGCACTGTATACAACTATAAACATATTACAGTCGACACTCGTTATGTCGAAATCGGATAAGTCGAATTTTCGCTTAAGTCGAAGTTCAAATCTGGTCCCGTCCTCATATATTGACATATTTTTTTTCCAAACAAAATAATTTCGAACTGAATATAGCCATTGAAATATAGTAGGAAAAGGATAGAAATTGCTCGACACGAGCAATTTCTTTCCTTTTCCTACTATATTTCAATAATATTCGTAGTTGATAAGTTTCAAAAACGGTCAAATATCAAATATCTCGAAGCCGAACAAAATCGGATGAGTCGAACTCCGGATATGTCGAGTTATTTTGACAGCCCCTCAGACTTCGACCAAAACGAGTGACGACTGTATATTCATAGTTGAGCTGGGATCTGTAAAAGGGACCCTATTGACATTCTAGACGTCCATGGATCCAGATCAGCTTATTTACAGCTCACATTTTATCCACATTTTCACGCATCAGTGCAATTTGATTTCGGATGGGAAAACATGATGGCTGCCATGAGCATTTTTTTCCACCCAAAGCCGCCCAATCACCAGGATCAACCACCGCAAATCGCAGTGATTTGTGTGGACAAGCTTAGATTATACCTGGCATTTCCACTCTATCACAGTGATCATCGCGATCACCACCATTTTCCACCAACAAGCAATTTCAACTATGTTTTCGACTCAAAAAAGACCAACATATTTTGAATTTCTCTCACTTCAAATTTTGTCTACAACATATTGCAATTTGAACAAGCTTAAAATTTTTGCTGTCTTGTAATAGGTTAGCCCATTATCAAACAGCAAAACTTTAGACCGTTCTAAATTCAAAGATGTTGCAGACGACAACAAAGTGAATGACATTTTCCAATATTGAATCTTTCTGAGAAGAAAACATTATGGGAAATGAAGAAATTGCTTTTCTCAAGCAATTTCTTCATTTTCCACAATGTTTTCTTGTGGAGTGTGAAAAAGCGTCATTGGGTGGGAATGGGTTAAACTCAATTTCACTCACCTGTTGATATTTTTCCCGCAGACCATCAGCGCCACCTGTTTTGTCGTCATCATCATCATCACGACTACGTCGACGACCACCTATCTCTGTACGGAGACCTTGAAGCTGTGTTTCATATTGGCTTTGTAGTGTCTCAAGCTGGAAATAGAAACAAAGAAACAATGAAACAAATGATTATTTATTTGCTTTTGATGTTTCAACATACATTACCAAAACGACAAGCATTTGCTAAATCAATTGATTAACATTGTAAGATTGCTAGAAAAAGAATGACTATTACCTCAGCCTACCCTGCAGAGATAAGCAAAAGGAAGAAAACATAAAATTACATTTTTTCTCCTTCATTTATATAACACATACATGAAACAGGATGGCAGAATGTATGTATTGCATGTTCTTTTCTCAATGCTTAAGTTTTACAAAATTTACTGACCAGTAAGTTTATAGTCAGAATATAAAATCTCTGAACAAACAATGATTACATTTAAAGAGAAATGAGTTGTTTCTATTTGATTAGCTCTTTCCCAAACAACAAAAAATTAGGGTGGTCCCATTTGAAAGTGTCTTCAGACGACAAAATGGATGTTTACTATGGTAGAATTTGTGCATTTTATAGCATCGAAAACAATGAGGCAAAAGGAGAAATACTGATTATCAACATTTTCTTCTTTTGTCTCAATGTTTTCCCAAGCCAATTCTATTAGGGACGTCAAAACCAGGTCTTGTCTGGGAAAGGGTTAAAAGATATGTTAAATTACTTTGTCCTAGCATTAGACATCAAATACAGTAAACATAGAATAGGAAAGCAGGAAAGCTAGAGCCTTCTTTGATATAGAAATGTGCAAATAACTATGAAAATACAAATATAGGCATATTGCTCGTTATGAGCATAAACATTGTCTTTCTTTGTGACTTATTCCTGTCCTAGTCTATTTTTAATGGATCTAGATCCAATACAAACTGATCAACACAGGTTATGAAGACTGTAAAAGAACAACATGGTTCCTGGTCAGACTTAGTTTATATGCAGTCTGATCTGGATGCTGGTCTCAAATACAATAAAGGACCTCTGTCCAGATCTCGGCTCAAAAACATTTTAACCCATTACCAGACAAAAAAACTTTAGACTGGTCCAAAATCAGAGAGATTACAGATTACAATTTCAACTAATGGAATTTTACATTTTTTTAATCTTTTTGGATAGAAAACATTGTGGAAAATGGAGAAATTGCTTGTGACAAGCAATTTCTCCGTTTTCCACAATGCTTTCTATGGCCATTCATTTGTTTTGCATCAAAGGTGTCATTGTATCAGAATTTTCAAGTCAGGGTACAAATTAAGAAACTGTAAGTATGTATTCAACAAAGCCTATAAAACTGGACAAATATTTTAAAAGTCTCTTCAACTCTTCCCCTGGAGGCGAAATCTAAGACTGCTTCAATCTAAATGCTGCTACAGACAACATAAATGGATATAAATGAATATGGAATTGTGTACATCAAAGCACAGAAAGTATAGAGGTAAAAGGAGAAAATGCTGATTTCAGCATTTTCTTCTTTTGCCTCAATCTTTTCCTCAATTCTTTGTATAATGGATATCAACAGCATTTATTGTGTGTGGAAAAGAGTCAAGCACCCTTGAGACAATCAAATTGTAATGGTCAATGGTTGAACCACAAATACAACTTATTTATTCACGACCAGTTTTATGGGCTAAATAACACATTCAAGTTTTTAATCATTTTTCATAAACCAAAATTGGACGCATCAAAAATTATTTACTGCATTTCCGTTGGTAAAATTTTGGCCAATCCAAAGAACCAATAGGTTAGTGCATACGAAATCATATTGAAGACTTGGAAAACAACAGAAAACCTTTTTGAATGCACATGAGCTGGTATCTGGAAGTACTTTTCATTTTACATTTCCTCTTGATTTGTACTTACAATCATTTTGCATTTCACCTTGATTTGTACTTACAATCATTTTGCATTTCACCTTGATTTGTACTTATCATTTTGCATTTCACCTTGATTTGTACTTATCATTTTGCATTTCACCTTGATTTGTACTTACAATCATTTTGCATTTCACCTTGATTTGTACTTATCATTTTGCATTTCACCTTGATTTGTACTTATCATTTTGCATTTCACCTTGATTT
Source organism: Fragum sueziense (assembly GCA_963680895.1). Taxonomy (NCBI): domain Eukaryota; kingdom Metazoa; phylum Mollusca; class Bivalvia; order Cardiida; family Cardiidae; genus Fragum; species Fragum sueziense. The sequence goes on along the minus strand of CAVMGG010001077.1, from coordinate 70,956 downwards.
GTACTTATCATTTTGCATTTCACCTTGATTTGTACTTACAATCATTTTGCATTTCACCTTGATTTGTACTTATCATTTTGCATTTCACCTTGATTTGTACTTATCATTTTGCATTTCACCTTGATTTGTACTTACAATCATTTTGCATTTCACCTTGATTTGTACTTACAATCATTTTGCATTTCACCTTGATTCGTACTTATCATTTTGTATTTACCTATTGATTTGTACTTATCATTTTGAATTTACCTAATGATTTGTACTTATCATTTTGAATTTACCTAATGATTTGTACTTATCATTTTGAATTTACCTAATGATTTGTACTTATCATTTTGAATTTACCTAATGATTTGTACTTTTAATTTTGCTTGTACTTTTCATTTTGCATTTCCTCTTGGTTTGTACTGTTCATTTGCTTGTACTTTTAATTTTGCTTGTACTTTTTATTTTGCATTTCTTCTTGGTTTGTACTGTTCATTTGCTTGTACTTTTAATTTTGCTTGTACTTTTTATTTTGCATTTCCTCTTGGTTTGTACTTTTCATTTTACATGATTGTACTTTTCATTTTGTTTATACTTTTCTTTTAGTTTATACTTTTCATTTTGTTTGTACTTTTCATTTTTCTTTTCTTCTTGATTTGTACTTTTCATTTTGCATTTACTCTTGATTTGTACATGTACTTACTATCAATTTGCTTTTGGAACATGCAAAAATAAATAGGATACACTATAACAATTTGGCAATAGATGTACAGGTATTAGGTTGTCAAAACAATGATCTTTTCCTGGGAGTTTGCTTGCATTATATACAGAACATGGTTGTTTCTGACATTTCAAAATATGAAATAATGATGCACTTATAAAAGGATCATAACAAAATAAAGGTTCTATAAAATTATTTTGATTTAGCAGATAAAATCAACACAAATATCTCAGGTGTGACTTGTGTTGGCAGCGAACAATCAATGGGCGTGTGGAATAAATAGTTTAGGTCCTTTAACATTGTCATGCTGATCCTTATTTATTCCTGCTTTGTAGAATCATATTTAACCTATTGCCAGACGACAAAAATTTGGACCGCTCCAAATTCAAAGATGATGCAGACGAAAATTTCAAGTGAATACAATTTAAATGTGTTTGGTCTTTTTGAGTGGAAAACATTGTGGGTAACGAAGGAATTGCTTGTCACAAGCAATTTCTTCATTTTCCACAATGTTTTCCCAAGCCCTTTCTTCTGAGAGCTTCAAAATGCGTCATTATGTTGGAATGGGTTAAACAATACCTATGCAAGACTAATCTTGGGAAAGATGGACATTTGGCAACACAAACAGAAGAGGAATTTCTCTTTTGGCAGACGAAAATCATAAATTCCTTAAGAGGGCATGATAACTTTTCGTGTTCATCAAAATTTTAGTCTGCCCCGAAAAGGGTTAAACCCTGACTTATATGAAACAATGGCTGTACTTATTGAGCATATGAAGCATATCAGATCGAGAGATAGAATGAAGGAATGTCTTGTGATGACAATGCGTAAATATTGTACTTGATATGTTATACGGTAACCTTAATTTCAAAGCTATATGCCAAGCTTTTCTATGCAATCAATATTTCAACAGACCTGGTTTTGAAACCCCAAAAACGATAAAACAACACAGAAGTAAGGTAAATGCTCACTACAAGTATTTTCTCATTTACCCTCATTACTTTGAATAACAGAAATACATGAACTCTGCTTTTAAGGCATCTGCGATGCTTTCGGATTTGGATCAATAGGACATTTTGTTGTTTGGGACAGGATTCAAAAGTCAGAATGAAATATGTCATGGCATTCAAGTTCAAAATCAGACTAAAGTTGCTCTACCTTCTGTTTAGCCATTTCTATCAAAAATCCCTCCGGTATCCACCGCAGTACGAGACCTTCGTCACGATCTCGCTCCAGACCATGGAGACTCATACGATTTATACGAAACATGATTATATTCCAACACTAAACTATCAATTCACACCAAAATAAAAGTCAAGAAAATTCAACTCAGCCTCCTTCTTTTCTTTCAATGTTCATCTTAAACAACTGAATTCAAATTATCCCTTTTTTTTCATTTTTTGGTACAGTCAAGATGAAAATGATATTCATCCTTTTTTGTTCTCAGCTATTCGTTTAATTTACTAATCAAAATGCTTATTTGGATCAAACAGGTTTGTCCAATTTAACGTTATAATTTTTCTTCATTTTCTTCTTCAGCACTTGTTAAGGACAATAAGCACTTTTCTCGGTTAAATAAGCATTATAAAATTGCCAAAAATAAAAACAAAACATCACTTTCACAATAGTAAGTCCTTGAAGTTCCCCCTCCCCCTATAAAAATGACCTGTGGCAGAAGAACAATACCAAACAGGTATTGGAAAAAGAAGTCAAAAGTTGATTAATAATTAATGTGTTTAATTGCATAATGCATCACCTAAATTATTCAGTTACTATTGTAGTCTAAGTCTGTAACATTTTGATTGTACAATGTAATACATTATATAAATCTTGTGTTGACAGTCATGTAGTAGTATTCAGTGCACCTAACCAGGTACATACATATATCAAGACTTTTCAAGAAAAACCTCCTAACTGCAGCTTGTTCTAAACTGCAGTTACAAGGTTTTTGTATTTCTATCTTTTTCAGAATGATGGTTTTGCAAATACATTCCAACTAGCTGCTGGCAGCATTTAAATCTTTAAGCACAGAGGTATTAAAGGCAAAGATATGACTTTCTTGACTGTCTTTCCAATTGGACCATCCATATATTTTGTCGTATGGGAATGGGTTAAAGAGCATGTCTGAAAATATCTTATTTCCTTGAAAATCATGTTGTTGTCTTGTTGACTGAAATCAATTGCCCATATGTTCTCAAAGTCTCCTTATTATCTGATAAATTGTTAATGACCATACAATTGATGCCTCCAAGGTATCCAGATTTTTGTAGCATAAAAAAGAAGAAAATGTGAGAAAAGCTGTATGTTCTCCTTTCCCCTCTCTGTTTGCTACCCTATAAGCCCTTTCAAAAACATAACATCTTAGAGTAGTTAAAAGTGAAAATGCAGCAGACAACCAAAACAGATTCTCTTTATGTTATAAGACATGGAAAATATTGAAAGAAATGTAGAAAACGCTGGTTTTCAGCATTGTTTTCTTTTTTCTCAATGGTTTACAAAGCCCTTTGAGACATATTATATTAACATCTCTGATTAATCTGTAATACTGTAAACTCAATTACTATTGATTTGTTTGAATCCCTTTTTTTAGAATATGTATGATTCCATTATAAATGTATTATTATCTGGTAAAGGGTTATCTGATGAATAGTTAATGACTAAACAAGAAGACAAACTTAATTAAGACCAACCACAGCATATGTCACTATAATCTTCTAGTCATGTCCATTTATGGTGTGTTTTGCTTTATTTTCAGTCAATATGTAAAAAACAGAGTTGTTGAAAGTTTATAATGTGCAGTCTTCAGAACTGTCTTAACTCCACTTGCTCATGGTGGATAATCATGTGATGCAATAATTACTGAATATCTTCAATAACTTTGTTAATACAGGACCGATTTGAATTCGGTTTGAAGCAGAGAATGTGGACAGACGTCACTCATTACATGGACATGTTGGATTTTTAAAAAATCAATTGATAAAAAAGTTATTGAAGATAAACCAAAATTTTGGTTTATCTTCAATAACTTTTGTATCAGTTGATGTTTTAAAAATCTATCACGGCCATGTTATTTCTGACATCTTTCCACCTTCTCTGCCTCAAACCGAATTCAAATTGGTCAAGTATTAAAAAAGATATTGAAGATTATCGGAAATTCTGAGTCACGTGATTATACACCTTGATTCCTGTAATGATCAAAGCTTCGACAGGCAGTATAGACTAAGATCAGCCTGCTCAGACATGCAGTCATTCTATCTAGTGTTTGAATATTACCTATCAAATTCATTGATTTAAAATTCAACTCTTCTTCAAATGATCAATTTACTAATAGGCAACAAAAAATGATTGATTCATTGGATTGATATATTAATTGATTGATTTTTTGAGTGATTGATTGAACTCTTTGTCTCAGAAGGCAAAGATTGCTATGAGTGTTACAAAATTTGTATTGGAAAAGAATTACAGAAAATTTGTATCAGTTTTGCAGTATAGAAAAGGTATGATCAATACTGGCACAGACAAGATTTGGTTGACTCTTTCCAGGTGATAATTATACTTGTAATTAATCTCTGTAGTGTACCTTTTTTCAATATGCGTCGTTAAAAATTCATGACGTCTTCCGCCAATAACGGTCTTTCTGAACAATAAAGACCCATGATTGTGTGTAATTATACCATGATATAGTACTACAAATGGAAATATGACCTGGTTGTAGGCTTGATCGTCTTTGATAGATTGATTAACGGAATGATTGATTAATTTGTTGATTGATTTATTGATTGACTGATTGAATGGTGTTAAATATTATGCATTTTAATCAAGATATCCTTTCTGAGGCTCCAGCTGTTCATCCCACTTCGGTTTGCTATCATCCATGGTGGGATAGAAATGTCTGACAGGTTAGTTGCCTCTGCTGGCAAATGAACTGAGGACCCCCTGATTAAGAGGCTCACTGGTGGGGAACTCGGCCAAAGCCTGACAGGATGAAAAAGTCTGTTACATTATTGCAACTACATGGCTATGGCTTGTTGTCATTAAATCTTTCAAACTGTTCCAAAACAAAATTGTTTCAAGGCCAGGGTACATACAATTCTGCATCTATATCACATCCAGAAATATGCTTTACAACCATTTTTGGACATGCTCGTGCCATGATATGGATGCAGAATTGTGTATTATCATTATGTGACCAGAGGCGCGTTCTTTAGAGCGAGATTTTTTAAGATTTCTTAAGATGTTTTTGATACAGCGTCTTTGAGACCGAGATTATAAGCAAGGTGTTCCGAATGTTCCATACTTCATACAAATGACGTCATCATGAAATTCAAAGCCGGTGTATCAGTTTATCTTGGCCCCTGGGCAGCTTGGCCCCCGGGGGCTAAGCTACCCGCGGGTAGCTTAGCCCCCGGGGGCCAAGCTGCCCAGGGGCCAAGATAAACTGATACACCGGCATGGAAGACACAATAAATGCCAAGAAAAGAGATTTGCACATAATAGCATGGAATATGTTGAGGAAAAAGGAGAAAACTTTCTGTTACAAGGACTTGGAAAGGGTTAAAGATTGTACTCCAGTTTTCAAGAATCCAAGGGAGACAACACTTTCTGCTGAGCTTATCTAGTCAGGAAGAATTGATTACCTTGGAAATATAAGCTGAACTTGTAGACATACAACACCAGGCCCCGGTTTCTTAAAAAACTTAAGTACATACTCTTGAGAACATGCTCAACTTCAAAGGAATACTCTCCAACATTGAAGGGTATTCGATCGAAGTTCACATGGATTTCATGCGATTTGAGCACTGTGATCAGATTTGAGCATGAGAACGTACTCAAGTTTTTTTCAAGAAACCGGGGCCAGGTTTTGATGTCCCTAATGGAAGAGGCTTTGGAAAGCATTGAGGCCTTTTGCCTCTATCTTGTACATAATTCCTTTCTTTAGTGACACTCATCTTGCCGTCTGCAGCAGCTCTGTAATTGGAATACCCTTAAACATTGCTGTTTGGGAATTAATTAATGTACAACTGAAAATTCAACCAAATTCAACATTGCATTTTCCCTGACTAATCAGTAAAATTCAGGGGGAATCTCAAAAATACTTAAACCTTTTAGAATTTTTGCTCTTATTTGATTTTTTTAATCCTTTTATTCAGATAGATATTTAGTGACTTCAGGGGCCATTAGTTTAACCCTTTCCCAAACGGCAAACTTTTCAGATGGTCCACTTCAAAAATTGCCACAAATGACAAAATTGGTATTATTAAAGAAAGGATTTGTGTAAAATATGGCACAGAAAATATTGAGACAAAAGGAGAAACTGCTGATTATCAGCAGTTTCTTCTTTTGTTTCAATGTTTTCCAAAGCCATTTCTATTAGGGATGTCAAAACCAGGTCTTGTTTGGGAAAGGTATAATGATAAAATCTTTACAACTTGTCAATGGTTTGAAATTTCATATCAATCAGTGTTATATTTCACTTTTTCTTCATAATTGGAAATCTTAACACTTCTCATGCTTTTTGTGTCACACTCCTGTTGAGACCATACAGCTTTGGCAGTCAGTATAGACTAAAATCAGTCTGCACAGACATCCAGTCTGATCTTAGTCTACACTGTCTGCTTCTTACTAAATTATTGCAGTAAAAAATTAACCCAATCTTATTGAAATTTCTCTTAAATTGACAGTTTGTTTGAAACAAAATTTAAAGCGATAACCCATCAAAATTCACCATACAATCCCTCAATTTGCGAGTCCTATTATAGAAAAGATTATGGAAAACACTGAGGAAAAAAGAATTAGTCTGATAACATCAATTTTTCTTTGCTTTGATGTTTATGTATAAAAATTTCATTTTAAGGAATATCTGCAATCATTTCATAACTGGGCACATCTAAACAAATATTTTTGCTAATAATTATCAGATCAAATCACAATCTTTCAAAAGATTTGTATTTTTTTGTGTTAAGATCAGCAATTTTTTCTTCCAAGATGATAAAGTTTAATAGTGACACACCCCTGCAAAAAAAGTTCAAGAACGCATTTCTAGTTCTAGAACTGTTCTTGAACATTCTAGAATGTTAAAAGGTACATCAAGAACTGTTCTAGAACAGTTCTAGAAGTGCCATTTTAATGTTCTAGAACAGTTCTTGAACTTAATATGAACCTTTCGCAGGGGCAAATTTAAAAGCATTGTAGACAACATAATAAAATTTAGTTACGAAAGAATTAATTGTAAGTTAATTCAAGACCAATACAATGCAGAAAGTCGGTGAAAACAAGGAACAAATTGATTTGTATTTATCAATTATTCAAAATATAATTTACCAAACAGATTGGTATCAAAATGATAGTAAAACGGATAGATATCATTGTTACAATTTATAGAACATAAACCCTTGTGGAAAAAGGTGAAAATGCTTGTTTGAGATTATATAAAAGCCTTTGCCATCCTCAAAGCCCATGGAGAAAGTTAAGAGTCAAAAAGTCAAAACAAATTGATTTGTATTCTGATTATTATTTATGATCCAATAATTGAAACAAAATTGGTGTTAAGGTATACGACCCATCAATAGAATCATAAAGATACATAAGTAACTATATATATTTAAAATCAGCATGGTATCCCGCGTCTAATTGCCAATTTTTATCAACTTTGATCGTTTCGTTAGTGAAATTTTGATAATTTTATATCTTGCATCAAGGTCATACAAAATCATGAAATGCCAAACATCCCAAGTGAACTTTTAAACACAAAAACTGCATGATTAAAAGCAATAAACACAAGTGTTTGCATCTAATCAATAGCTTATATTATCCCAAACAATGGACTAACAAGTAAATAAATAATAACCAGCAACAAAATATTTTTTTTTTTTTTTGTAATACATGGCTACCATACTTTCGACAGGCTTTTCGGACGAATCTGAAACAATAGTCAATTTTAAATAACATTAATTCAAATGATATATCAAAATGCATGGCACAAAAGGAAGATCATAATTTTCCTATGTGTATATTCTTTCAAATAAAGTAAAAGTTAAACAGTTTCGCCGTACACAAGTTTAAAAAAATCACTTTGACTAATACACTCCCTTTTTTACCACCGCCCAATTTCTTAAGGAAAATGGCTCTCTTTCTTCATTATACTTAAATAAATTGTTCCATACGAATCTTACATGTTTTTTATTGTTTGTGTTGGAATATTTATATATTTGTAAATGTTACTATTAAAAACCATATCTATATAAACAAAAATGTTTATAAAACAAGAGTTGTCAGTGGACAGGATAGCCCAACGAAAAAGTGCTGGATTGTGAAATTTCATAGGATGAAAAGAATAAAAAGTCTACCCAAATACAGTTTACAAAAGATAGGATCGCTGGCATTACAGAAACAGTACCAAAAGGATGGGGACTAAAATTGCGGAAAATGTTCAATAAATCTATTAATATGCGACCGATTCAATTTTGATTTGAAGCAACGAAGGTGTAAAATATCAGGAATTTGTTGGATGTGATGGATCTTTTAAACTGCTGATGATGAAATGTTATTGACAAGCAAAAACATTTTAAAAGCTCACAGCATCCAGACAATCCATGATGGGTTTTTTTACATACCGTATTCTCTGCTTCAAACCATTTTCAAATGGCAATTATTTTTGAGCTAAAAATAGACTTAATTCAATACTATGTTTTAATTAACCTCAGGTGTTGTTTAGAATCTCGTAACTACGGCTTGAATCAAGCCGTAGTTACGAGATTTTATAACAACATCCATGAAAAATATTGTTTGTTTGTCCCAAATTATGTCACGGTTAACCAGATAAAATCGTTCCTTATTGGTCACATATTAACAGAATTATTGAACATTTTCTAGAATTGTTGTTGTTGTGTCACATGGTTCCAAAAGTGGCAAAGCAAACAAGAATATTTTGTCGCTTTTCAACTTAAACCTGATAAATGCAGCGTACATGAAAAGCGACAATTTGCTTTTCCGATTGTGTGATACCTCTATTTACTAAAACTTTGTATAATCCATTTTTATTCACCTCACAGGGTGTGGCTAAGCGAAGAGGTTATTCGACGAGTTTACTTCTCGATATCTTGGTTGATATAAGAGAAAAACGTGCGGCACGAGCATGAACACATTTCGAAATTGAAAGAACGTTCTATTGTAAAATGAGTTGTTATAAAACCTCGTAACTACAGCCTGATTCGCGCTGTAGTTATAATGTTTTGCAATAATACCGACGATGTACCGCTAAGCGAGAAGGCTGTTTCTCCTCAAGCTTAAATGTAATGAACCGTTTACTAGGCTCCGCCCTGTCTCCCGAAAAAAATCAGAATATAAATATGACAAGTATGTATGAATTAGGGTAAAGGTTGTTTGTACTGTTTGTATGTATTGTCCAGCAAGATTAACCCGGTACATCTGCATATGTAATGACCCCACTTCGGCGATGTTTTGTTAAGACGCTCATCTAACGGACTTAGCGCACGAAAATTAACCAGTATCAGTTTAATGTGGTCAGATAATACAGGGGACTTGTTTGTTTTAGATATACTGCTGGCAAACATCAACAAGATGTGTATTGTAAGACATCAAAGGTCCATTGAATAATGAATCAGTTGATTGATTGATTGATTGATTGATTGATTGATTGATTGATTGATTGATTGATTGATTGATTGATTGATTGATTGATTGATTGATTGATTGATTGATCAGCGTCACATTCATCTATTCTTCACTTCCATTTTAGCTAGTGCCCCTATACTTATGCGCATAAGACACAACATCTAATTCCAGCTACCAAATGCACAGACACATATTGTCCATTGGTGAAAATGTTTTTTGCCAAATTTCAGAAAGGATATTGGCCAAGCCAAAATTGTAACCAAGCCAAGATTCAAACTCATGACCCCTGAAAAGATAGCTCTGATGCTATCAACTGAGCTAACCAAGTATCCAATGTGTCGAAACTCCTATCCTATCTTGATACAGGCAGAAAGCTATTGACCACAAACAGCTATTCAAGAAAATTTACGGAGACATTTGAAACAGAATCAATATCAAATATAGCGGTAAAACAAACACCTAGGTCGACAAAGTACTCAGATATCTTCCAACATCATTCCAAAACGGGGTAACTACATGTCATTTTCATCCATAGTTACAACATTTTGGATGAAAAGCGAGGATATAAAGTCAAGAGGTCCAATTCTTTGTTAGGCCTTCATTGATTAACATTGATTTACATATCGCTAAGCTTATTTGTCAACATTTGGACATTATATATATCTAGTATACTATCAATCCATTCATCCTTTCATAGCAGAAGGTTTAATGCTTTCACAAACAAGTCCTTGATAGATTGGTAGGTTGATTGGGGTGTCGTTTCTCATAATACTATCACCACATTTTACCAAGCCTCCAGCAGCTCCATCACATAGGTTAACCTTTATCAAATAAATGGTCACAGAATCAATTTTGTCAGAAAGGATATTTGAAGCGGACAAGAATCGAACCCAGAACCTCATGAATGAGAGTCTGATGGCTACCACCTGAGTTATGGCCGCAGCCAAATCCCTGATAGAAAACATTTTTGAAAATATTGAGGCAAAAGAAGAAAATGCTGATTATCAGCATTTTCTCCTTTTGCCTCAATATTTTCTGAGCAATATTGTAGACAAATTCTATATTTAACAAGATCCATTTTATTGGCTGTAGCAGCCACTAAAATTTGGTAACAGATCTATCGAATCAGTGGGAGTGAAAGACAAAATGATGCTTATTATTCTTTTCTTCTTTTCTCTCAAAGATTTAAACGATTCTTGTATATTAAAGATTTATTTATGAGAAAGGATTAGACTTTACTAACTTAAGTCATTTTGCATAGCTAATCACAACCTTGAATAGAACAAATTAAGAATGCTTATGATTTGACTAATAATATGTTGTAACCAATAGAAATACCCTATTCATTTTTTTTTGTCTTTTCTACCAGTATTGCCTACAATTCATGCTTGTAAATACCATTAAATTTTGAATCAAAACAATCCGATATGAAACAGATTGATATCATTTATAATTTCTTATAAATTCTTTTCTCAGAATAATTTTCTAAAGCATTTTTTCGGGAGACATCAAAACCAATAACTCAAGTTGTTGTTTGTCTCAATTCTTACTAGTAAAAGATCAAGTCAAGCGCAGTTCATTAACTCCTTCCAAAATGCCAATTATATTAAGATGTTCAAATTTAAAAGCTGATGGTGACAAAATTGAAGTCTCCAAAAACGGTATCTGTGTACATTCAAGGGCTAGAAGAAATTAATGGAAATTGAGTAAGTGCTTTCCTCTTTTGCCTCTATGGTTTCAAAAACTTTTCCTACAAGGGACATCAAAACCAGGCCCTGGTTTCTCAAATAACTTAAGTACATACTCATGAGTACATGCTCAACCTCACCTGTATACCAATCAATGTTGATTGGTATTCAATTGAAATTCACATGATTTCATGTGATTTGAGCACGGTGCTCAGATTTGAGTCTGAGAACGTACTTAACCCATTACTGCACAGTGACGCCTTTAGACTCCCCACTAGATAATGGCTTTGGAAAACATTGTGAAAAATGAAGAAATTGCTTGTCACAAGCAATTTCTTCATTTCCCAACATGTTTTCTACCAAAAAAGACCAAAAAGTGTAAAATTTCATTCACTTGGATCTGTCGTCTGCATCATTTTTGAATTTGGACAAGCCTAAAATTTTGTTGTTTGGTAATGGGGTAAGTTTCTTCTAGAAACTGGGGCCTGGGCTTATTTGGGAAAAGGTTAACCCATTCCCACACAACAACACCTTTTCGTTGTTGTAAATGCAAAACCTTGTATCTCGTTTTCGGAAAATTTTAAAGGGGTTGGAAAAAAGTGTAGTAACATTTCCCAAACTGAAATGTCTTACTTGATTTGAATATATTGTTCATAAATAATGTGTCAATAATACTGATCAGTAGAAATATCTCAAAACCTGTGAGAATCGTCTACACAGGACACACAAGTTTGTACTTTGAAAATCGTACCGATCGACATACACGGTTTTGCATTTACACCGACCTTTTGACACACTTTGAGAGTAAGGCTTCAGAAATCAATGTGGAAAATGAAGAAATTACTTGTCAGAAATAATTTCTTTGTTTCTCTCCATGTTTTCTACCAAGAAAGTACAAAAAATGTACTTTTCATTTACTTGAAATTGTCGTCTGCAACATTAATTTGGATAGGTCTAAAATTTTGCCGTTTGGTAATTGGTTAATTGCTCAGATCAGTAATTTACAAATTTGTAAAATTCTTAAAAACCTATATAGCTATAAAATCATTCAAATTCTTTTTTTCACTTTCTCAAAAGATTGAATCGGCTATTAACAATGGTCTTTGACATTTTGTTTTGTTTTATATTTGTGTATTAACTCATTGTTACTTTGTTAAAAACTCCTTTAAAAGTGAAATTTGATATCAGCGACAACCATTTATCTAAGTGTATTTGATTTTCTCAAAGAAAATTTCAGAGGGATCTTAATTCATGCATAATATAATTTGAACAAATCAGGATCGACTGAGGCCAAAGTCATGCTTTCACTCACAGAATTTAAGCTACAAGGCAGTAAGGCTATGTCTCAACATTTTTTTGAAAACAACTGAACTATAAAATAAGATCGTTATTGCATTCATTTATATGCAAAATAGAGCAAGAACATCCAATATGCCTCAAGAACTTTGCAAGTATAGTCAAAACTTTTTTGAAATGATCTGTAAGGATTATTCGTTAGTCACCACAATGTAAATTGTCAATATAACCAGCTTAATATTAACCTTTTCCTAAAGAAGCTATGCTTTCTATGTCCCTAGTCATAAATGCGTTAATATGCATTAGAAGAAAAAAAGAAAATGCTCAAAATGCTTTTCATGCTATGACATGATTATGTTCATTCTATGTCGAAAATGCATGATTTTTATTTATCATTTATTTGCCTGTATATAACCATTAAATTTGGACCTATCCACAAATTTTTTGTTTGGGAAAATGTTAATCCCTTGTCGAAATAGTAAAAACTGTAAGTGAAATACACACCAATTGTACTTACAATAAATATTTAAATATTATCATTACGGCCTTCAGGGCAAGGTTTTATTCTTAAGGTCATGAGTATTATAGAAAATCTACAATGAAAACCATAACTTCAAACTTCAACAGCAAAATTGCTATCTATCTGAAAAAGGACATTTGTAAAGCTTAAATTTTCAATTCTTGCTACTCTCCAAAGCAGAGGTCATAATATTATATGACTATTTTATAGTAAAACATGGTAATAGATGATAGACTTTGTTTTAACAGAGTAAATTCTTGCTAGAAATTTCGATGGTTACAGAAAGCAGAAATTCCTTTTACTATGTCACCTTGTAGCCTTTTGAATTATGCTTATGTATTGATGAGAAGAAAATCATCAAAACATACTCACGATGGATAATCACATGATACAATATTTCCAGAAAATCTTCAATAATTTTGTAAACACTGGGCCGATTTGAATTCGGTTTGAAGCAGAGAATGTGGACAGACATCACGCATTAGATGGACGTGGTTGATTTTTGAAAAATCAACTGATAAAAAAGTTATTGAAGATAAACCAAAATTTTGGTTTATCTTCAATAACTTTTTCATCAGTTGATTTTTCAAAAATCCAACACTTCCAGCTTTTTCCTAGCATTTTCCCACATTCTCTGCTTCAAACCGAATTCAAATTGGTCAAGTATTAAAAAAGATACTGAAGATTATCGGAAATTCTGAGTCACGTGATTATACACCGTGATACTGCTATGACTGTATCATTGTTAACATTTACAAATGCTGTAACTACAGCTTGAACATGCTGTAATTGACCAAACGCCAATCGACAGATCGCTCCGCCCAATATAGAATTTAAGACAAACAATGGGGATGTGATCGTTAATAGGGAACGATTTAATCCAGCTAATCGTGACGTAAATTCAGACAAACAAAATAGTATTTCGTAGGTGTTGTTATAAAATCTCGTAACTACGGCTTGATCCAAGCCGTAGTTACGAGATTTTATGACAACACCAACGGTTTATCAAAACATAACGGTAAACCTAATCTATTGTTAGCACAAAATTCTTTGCCATTGGCATATCAATTGTTTCGATTGTCAGTCGATAAATCGATACAAGAACACGTGCAACGAAGAACAATTGGGGCATGACATTTTTCTGATCATCCATTGGCGGATCGAAGTTTTTGATTGACAGTCGGCGTTTGGTCAATTACAACTTACAGCATTTTCAAAAGTACCGGTAATAGATAATATATTGTATTCGCTCTACTCTTCCAAGATCGGTCATCGTTTACTAATTAAGACCCGACTATAAAATTCTAATAGATATAAATCTGTAATCATCATTGTTGAAGGATATCAATATTACCTGGGATAGCTGATTGATTTTGTCATTGACCTACACCCATTGTTATTGACTAGCCTTGATCAGAAAATGACAACTACATATTTTGTTGTATCACATGATTCTCCGCCACAAGATCGGTGGCGTATACTAATTAAGGCCAGGCTATAAAATGCTGTAAGATATAAATCTGTAATCATCATTGTTGAAGTATATCAATATGACCTGCGATAGCTGATTGATTTGTCATTGATCTCAAACCATTGTTATTGTCTAGCCTAGCCTTCATTTTCAAATATGTCTAGTTATAGTGCACCAATATTAACTCCGGACAACTTTATTTTCACCAAGAGTAACTAACAATACATCGTGCCAAAGATCGGTCAACAGTTTACTAATTAAGTCCTGGCTATAAAATGCTGGTAGATATAAATCTGTAATTATCATTGTTGAAGTATATCAATATGACCTGGGATAGCTGATTGATTTGTCATTGATCTCAACCCATCGTTATTGTCTAGCTTAGCCTTGATCATCAAATATGTCTAGTTATAGTGCACCAATATTATCTCGCGACAACTTTTCTTTCGTCAGTTAACTCTGTTAGTTGAGTACCTTTAAATGAGAGGGCCAGAATGGCCCTATATCGCTCACCTGAAAAAAGTTTAAGACACGCCCACTTTTTTTGACGAATCAAAAATTTGCAAACAAATTTTGAAAAGGGTCACTCAAGGAACATCATTGCCAAATTTGTTTCAAATTGACCCTATGCTTGATTTTTAAAGAATTTTCTTATGATTTCTCTAAGTCTGATAAGCCACGCCCTGCCCCGCCAACATTTTTTTACCAAAACAAAATTTGCCAACATATTTTGAAAAGGGTCACTCAAGGAACATTTCTGTAAAGTTTGCTTCAAATTGGGCCAATGGTTGATTTTTAAAGAATTTTCTTAGGATTTCTGTAAGTCTGATAAGCCACGCCCAATTTTTTCTGACGAATAAAAAATTTGAGAAAATTTTTTGAAAAGAGTCACCCAAGGAACATTTCTGGTAAGTGTGGTTCAAATTGGGCCAATGGTTGATTTTTAAAGAATTTTCTTATGATTTCTCCAAGTCCGGTAAATGCTGACCTGCCACGCCCACAATTTTGGATGAATAAAAAATCCGCGAACAAATCTTAAGAAGGGTCACCCAAGGAACATTCCTGCCAAATTTGGTTTTAATTGGCCCTATGGTTAAGGAGAAGAAGATTTTTGAAGAATTTTTTAACAATTTCTCTTGGTTACATAAGCCCCCGCCCTGCCACACCCACATTTTTTTACGAAACTATAAATTTATGAACAAATATTGAAAAGGGTCTTTCAAGGAACAATTCTGCCAAGTTTGGTTCAAATTGGCCCATTGGTTGATTTTTAAAGAATTTTCTTAGGATTTCTGTAAGGCTGATAAGCCCCTTCCTCCCTGCCACGCCCTCATTTTTTGACAAATGTAAAAATTTGTGAATCAGTTTTGAAAAGAGAGACTCAAAGAACATTCCTGCAAAGTCTGCTTCAAATAGGCCCAATGGTTAATTTTTAAAGAATTTTCTTATGATTTCTCTAAGTCTGATAAGCCCCTTTCTCCCTGCCACGGCCACAATTTTTTACAAATGAAAATATTTGTGAACAAATTTTAAAAAGAATGGCTTAAGGCACATCCCTGCAAAGTCTGGTTCAAATTGGCCCAATGGTTGATTTTTAAAGAATTCTCTTATGATTTTTCTAAGTCTGATAAGCCCCTTTCTCCCTGCCACGGCCTCGTTTTTTGACGAATCAAAAATCTGAGAACAAGTTTTGAGAAGGGTCACTCAAGGAACAATTCTGCCAAGTTTGGTTCAAATTGGAAAAATGGTTGATTTTTAAAGAATTTTCTTAGGATTTCTCTAAGTGCTATAAGCCCCGCCCTGCCATGCCCACATTTTTTGACGAATCAAAAATCCGCGAACAAGTTTTGAGAAGGGTCACTCAAGGAATATTCCTGCCAAGTTTGGTCAAAATTGGCCAGTTAGTTTTGGAGAAGAAGATGTTTGAAGAAATTGTTGACGGACGGACAGACGGACGACGGACGGTGAGTGACCACAATAGCTCCCCTCGAGCACTCCGTGCTCAGGTGAGCTAAAAACATTGCCGAAGAGGGGTCATTACATAATCATGCAGATGTCTCGGGTTAATGTGGGAGCACTATATTACCCTATATAGTTCTGTCAAATAAAATGTCCCCAAATCAATAGACTATAGATGCACATCCTTTCAGAACAAATAGTGCATTGCATAATTGTCTGTAGTCATGCAAATGATCTTTCAATAAATATACAAGGTGGGACTTGGAAGATTGGTTGATTAATTGGGGTTTATCACCTTTTTCAATTGCTATGGTCATATCACTGCGGCTAGAGCATCTAACCATGGATTCCTGTCAATTTCTCACACCAGTACTACCTTACTGCACAACTTCCTAACCGAGCCACCAGCTGCTGATTCACATAGGTTAACGATTATCAAACCATTGATGCGAGACAATTTTGTCAGAAAGGATGTTCATGGCTACAAGGGATACAATCCGGGACCTCAAGAGTGAGAGTCCAATTGATGCGCTACCAACTCTTTTAGAAACTTTAATTTACATATTCTTGCCAAATTTCAAAATTGTCCAAATTGAACCTTAAGGGGGAATGCTCCAGTTTCCAAATTTTTTTCCCAATAATAGAATTTATTTATATTTTGTATGTTGAAATTACATGTTATTACCAATTGAAAAATAAAATAAAAATGGATGGTCAGCGATCTTGTTTGGATTTTATAGGCATTCGTATCACATACCCCTACATCGAAAAAATGCACAATTTCATGCACCTGTCCAAGGTCACTAAAATGCTAATAAAATGCTGTATATTCATTGTTTAGTCTCGAAAACGGATTTAAAGTAACGTCTTACATTTGATAAGATCAGAAAACCCAAAATATGTGCTATTATAAATGCGTACATGTGTAAAACAGCATGCTCACGTGTACGGTCAGATCAACGAAGCTGGAGTGTTTTGTGTCAAAATTCGCATATTTTTGGAAATATTTCAAATTCTACATAATAGAGTTTGATCAAACTCCCTCGTTGTATTGAGCAACATGTCCTGGTAATAAATCAAAAAGAAAATGTATAGGTCAGTGCACTTATTATTGAATTACAGCAATTTTTATAAGCTACACATGAATAAAATGATGCAAAAAAGTTGTAACTGCATACACACTTACGACTGTCTTGCTCTAAATAATTGATTTCCATCTTGAGGAAATCAGTTTCGCATAATAAATACACTTTTACCATCGAAAATGGTAAATTGTAATGATGTGTTATATTATTGAAATTATGGTAGCGAAACATGTTGGTACGAAACATTTAATTTACTGTATTACTACAGTAATTTTATGACCGAGTGTTCCGAAAAACTGGAGTATTCCCACTTAAATGATTTTACAGTGCTTTCTTCATAAAGAATGTGAAAATCAGGAATAATTTAGCTAGGGTTACAGAAAGATCAAGATCTAGATATAAATTTGGTAGATATAAATTTGGGTATTCACCATTGCTTCAACCCATTCCCACACAATGATGCCTTTATTACACTCCACAAAATAGAGGCTCTGGAAAACATAATGGAAAATGAAGAAGTAGCTTGTGACAAACAATTTCTTCATTTCCCACAATGTTTTCTTTGCAGAAAGACCAACAGAATGTGCTTTCCATTCCCTTGAAATTGTATTCCGCAACTTGTTGAATTAAGACATATCTAAAAGTTTGCCTTCGATAAAGTGATAAGCTAATTATTCTTTTCTCAAAGTATAAATCAAGATAAGAGGTTTAGTGTACATGACATTATTTCTAAAATGTTGAATAAATTAAAAATACTTTTCAACAGATTGTTAGTCAGTTTCAACAAAGTTTTAGCAATTTTCTATAAATCAAACGAAACAAATGTGCATTACCGTTAATTATTAGACAGAAAACTGTTTCTCCCTATCTATCAGAGATTAACCTTTCCAAACAAGACAATTTTAGACAGATCCAAATTGAAAACTGCTGCAGGCGACAAAATAGTTATTGATCAAGATTGGAAATCTGAACAATATAGTACAGAAAATATTGGAGCAAAAGGAGATAATGCTGTTATCGTCATTTTCTTCTGTTGCTTCATTGGTTTCCAAAGCTTTATCTTTATGGGCGTCGAATTGTGTTTGGTGAAAAGTTAAGGAAAACATTAATTAAACTAACAATATTAGAAATCAAAAGGGAACATGGCGGGGAATCACATGACACAACAATTGTAGAAAATCTTAATAAAACTGTTAAGACAGGACAGATTTGAATATGAATTAAAGCAGAGGAAGTGGACATACAACAGGGATTTGCTGGATATGGTAGACATTTAAAAATCAGCTAATAAATAAGTTAATTGATGATTTTCTGATATCGTTGTGTCATGTGATTCCCCAGCATGGTAAATAAGGAAAAAAAGAACACTTCTAATCTACATAGATCTATTTTAGCACACTATGCTCACCTTCTCATTGAGTCTCTCAACAATCTTGTCGAAAGTTTGATCCCCATTTGAGTCTAAATCAGGGATCCCGGGTGTATGATCCTGCCCTTGCGAATCTAAATCCATTTTTTTCACAATGTTCTATCAGAGCCTAAATCCATTTTTCCACAATGTTTCGTCAAGATGATAATAAATCCTGCATTATTTTTGTCCAAAGGAGAGTCACATAATTATATATGTGCGAAATTTTCAATGCCACTTAAGTAAATTTTCGAAAAAGAATGTCCTGTGAAAAACTTGATAATTGAGCTTTGTCTGCAGATGTTAATAATTAAACCTTGTCTTTAGAATTTTTAGTTTAACCCTTTCCCAAACAAGACCTGGTTTTGACGTCCCTAATAGAAATGGATTGTGAAAACATTGAGACAAAAGAAGAAACTGCTGATAACCAGCAGTTTCTCCTTTTGTCTCAATATTTTCTACGTCATATTTTACACAAATCCTGTCTTTAATATCATCCATTTTATCATTTGTGGCAGTTTTTGAAGTGGATCACCCTAAAATTTTGCCATTTGGGAAAGGGTTAATGACCATTAATTCAAAACAAATTTGACCTTCCAGGAACGCTTAAAGAGCTGCAGATGTATGACAACAGTAACTCAAAATCCTGATTAGTTAATCAGAAATTATTGAGAGAAAAGGAGGAAATACTGATGATAAGCTTTTTTTCTTTTTTCTCATTCTTTTTTTAATGAAAATTTTCTGCAATTCACATCAAAACCAGGACTTGTTAATGTTTAAGTGTTCAGGAAAACGGAAATGCCAAATATAAACAGCTTCTTGAAAAACAAACTTTCAGGCTTCAATATTACGTTTTACAAAAAAATCTATAAATATCATTTTTTATTAACTTTTGCAATATCTGTTTTTCATAAAAATAAATCAAACCTTATTTACAAAGCAAATATTTTCCCAAAAATAAATTTCAATTAAATTTTTTTCATCGAAAATAAATTATTCCATGTCATTTAACGAAAATACCACAAGTTGACACAGGTCACGAATAGAAGTGTCGCGAGGTCCGAACTTAACGAAATATTATTCAATTTGCAATATAAATGTTGTAACTACAGCTTGTTAAAGCTGAAGTTACAACATTTTTGCCGCAAATTGAAACCATATATACTAAAAGAGATAGGAAAACAAACTATTTGTTGTGTATTGCAAAGACAATCGGGGTTAAAACCTTGCAAGACAGGATTAAAGTTTTAGAGTATACAATTTCATTGATTTAGCTACCCTATGAATAAAATCTATACCATAAAGCCGTAATCTTTTCTAAAACGGAAGAATTTCAGAATGTTTGAATTTGAAAGCTATTGCAGACAACAAAATGATACATGCCAAAAGCGGAAAATGTGCATAAAAACATGGAGGGAAAATAAGAAATAGCTGATTACCAGCAAAATCTTCTTTTCTCTCAATGTAACAGTATTCCCAAACAATTGCTACAAGGGACATCAAAATCGGTCCTTGTATGGGAAAGGGTTAACCTTTTCACCAGTCAAATTTTTTGCCTGGTCCAAACTTTATTGAGTTGCTGGAGACAAATTTAATGCTTACTTCTGTAGAAAACACAATCTGATACCTATCAAAACCTTGATGGTAAAGGAGAAAATGCTGACTCTCCTGCATTTAACCCCTTACTAGATAGAATGTATTTCATGGGCTTTTTAAATTGGAATTAGTGTAGCAAACAAAATATCCTTTTTCTTATTACCAAAATCATAAGTGATAAAATTTGCACAAAAATTGTCTAAACAAAATTCAGTCATTCTGGATGGCAAAATAAAACTGACTGAAACAAGACTTTTATATCATATCACTGAAAACATTGACGGCAGAGAATATCGGAAGCTATCAGCTTTTTACCATAATGTTTTCCAGAGCTTACGCTAGCTATGAAAGATCATTTATAAAAATATTGTTTTGGAGAGTTAGACCCGTCCAAAACAACCCTAGTCCTTGACGCCATTTGGAGAATGCTATGGAAAATATTGAGTGAAAAAGAGGAAAATCTCGACAACCAGGATTTTTAACTTTTCCCTAAATTTTTACTGAGATTTCATGTATAAAAAATTCAATTTCAGGTCCATTTTGTTGTCCACACTCCATAGCAGCAGCTTTTAGTTTTGACCATTATTTTTTGTCCCAATTTGTTTCCAAAAGAATTAAATCGCTGCTTTTCAACAAAAGCATCGTAACTGCAGCTTAAAACAAGCTGCAGTTACAAGGTTTTTGCTGAAAAGTGACAATTATATTTTGTAATTGTTTTAGAAAGGGTAAAGAAAAACGGTGGGATACCGCTAAGCTTGCATTGACATGTCTACATTTTACACATAGCCATAGATCAATACTTATAGACCTGTAAACTGATATACTATTTCTGATATATATTATTTCTTTATATAACCGAGTCGTGGCAGGCAAAAACAGGGTTTATTGGATAAAACTACCTGGATTTTTCTCTTTTCCCTCAATGTTCCATAAACCTTTTTGCAAACAAGGTTTTGATGTCCCTATCAGAAATGGCTTGGGAAAACATTGAGACCAAAGAAGAAAATACTGATTATCAGCATTTTCTCCATTTGTTTCAATATTTTTTGTTGGACTATCTTGTATAAAACCCATTTTTATAACATCCACTTTTTTTGCTTGCAGCAGCTTTCAAGTTAAGGCAGTCTTAAATTGTGCCAAATGGGAAAGGGTTGACATCCCTCAGTTCAACTTAATCTAACAAAAAGGATTGTTCGAGGGTTTACTGCCTCTTTCAACTGCTATGGTCATACCACTCCGGCTGGAGCACATTTAGAGTGGAATCCTGGTATTTTTCTCACCAGTACTACCACAATATCCAATCGGGCCTCCAGCTGCTATCTAACATAGATGATTCACACCCATTAGTGACAGACAAATGACTTTAATCAATATTGTCATAAAGGAAATAGTCTTAACCAGGGTTTCGAACTCTGGATTGACAGATTCTGATGTTATCGACTGAGCTATCCTGGCTGAACACAAGGGCTCAACACAATGGATTTCGAAGAAAAGTGACAATATAGTTTGTCCATTGGAGTAAGATGTAATACGACAAACAACATTTTCTCCCCATGTTCCTTCAATATTTTCTGTGCTGCAACACAAATTGCATGTGTATTGACACCGATTTCGTTGCATTGCATCAGCTTTCTGATTGTAATTTTCAGCTGTATGGGAAAGGGCTAATAAAGAACTGGATACCAAAATTAAATGGGCAAATGCAAAACTGTTTTAAGTACATGCCATTCATACATACTTACAACAATTTTGCATCATATCTAATTTTTATATCAGCATAACAAGGGAGATAACCCAGATAAACTCTGTAAAAATTTTAACCATCATTAATGTCCTTGCTATTTTAACTTTGAGGAGGACTTAGACATTAACCCTCTCCCAAACAAGACCTGCTTTTGACATCCAAGATATAAATGGCTTGCGAAAACATTTAGACAAAAGAAGAAACTGCTGAATACCAGCAGTTTCTCCTTTTGCCTCAATGCTTTCTATGCAGTATTTTACATAAGTCCAGTCTTTTTCGACATCTATTTTGATGGCTGAATTATATATAGCCTTTGAAATGGATCATACTAATATTTTGCCGTTTGGGAAAGGGTAAATGCTAGGTTCCCACTGCTGATGAAATAAACTTGATCACCTTGATCACTTTGATTCCCTGATCAACCCCAACCAAATAACTTTTTCTCAATCGCTAGTTGATCAACAATCTACATTCGCTTTGATCAGGTGAATAGATGAGGTCCAGTTGATCAGGATGTGGTTGGGAGTCTCTCGAGTACAAGTCAAGCGATCATGTGCAGGTTGCAGTGGCAGATCCAGGATTTCTGTGAGGGGGGTTCGAATATACAAATAGGGGGGATTCGTTTTCCTGTTATTACACAATTTAGACTGAATTTCTGCATGAAAATGAAATAATCCGGATACAGAGGGGGGTTCAAATGACCCCCCCCCCCCCGACCCCCTCTAGATCCGCCACTGGGTTGGATGCAAAGTCGAGTAATAGATGTCAACCCTATCACACTCGATCTGTAGATAGGATTGATTCTTGATCAGGTTGGTCTTTTACCCAATTAATACATGGTAACTTCTCGATAAATGTTCTACCTGATAGCACTTAACCCTTTCCAAAACAAGACCTGTTTTTGACGTCCATAATAGAAATAGCTTGGGAAAACATTGAGGCAAAAGACGAAAATGCTGACATCAGCATTTTCTCCTTTTGCCTCAATATTTTCTGTGCTTTATTTTACACAAATACTATCAATACCAACATGAATATTTCCGCCTGCAGTGGCGCTCAAATCAAAATACTCCAATTTTTGGCCGTTTGGGAAAGGGTTAAATAATTTTGAAAGTCAAATAAGTTTGAGAAAGAAGACGGAGCTGTGCAGATCAATCAGCACGAACATTTCCAGTCCAATATATGTCAAACAAGCTTGATTTGTACTCCATTGCTTGATCCAGAATGATCAAGTTAATTTGATTGGCAGTGGGAATCTAGCATTAACCTACTGAAAGGCTTCAACAAAGAAAATGTAATTATATATTCATTCAAATCTTTAATTAATTATCAAATATATAAAACAATTTGAGACTCTTTGTCCATTGGTCAAAAACATAATTTAAAACATTGGTTGTAATTCATCACCACAATCACTATAGATCTGCATACATACAGATTACGGAGCAACAGATAAATGAGGGTGAAAGCTATCTAAATTTGTTAATTCAAATCCAAACCCTATGTTGTGTGTACTCATTTGAATCGTCTCAGTGAGAACGTTCTAATGAGAACCCACAAAAAAGGGTTTGGTGAAAAATAGGTCAAAAATTGCATTTTTAAAAGCAATAACTCCCTTTTATCTGTAGATCTACAGAACAAAAACAATGTATTTCTTACTTACTGATACGGAGGGAAGAAATATATTCTAAACTTTATTTATGGAATAATTTGCTTTTATAAATTTTGTATCACTCACCTATAATTTTCAAAAGAAAGAAAACCCATTCCCAAACAGTGACCCACACTGGTTAAGGTAGTCCAATGAGATTTGCGCGGCGTCGGAATTATTCGGGCGATATCAAAAACATTTGACAGTGGAACTTTCCACAGCTGAATGTTTACGACCGCGCCCAAATAGGCTCAGATACGTAACGCCGCCGCTCGTAAAAATGTTTTGCAATTCTCAAAATGGCCACATTATGGGTATTCTCCCTTAAAGGATCAGAAAACCTTGCATAAAAAGAAGAAAATGCTGGTTATCAGCATTTTCTCCTTTTCCTTCCAGCTATAAGCTATAAGACAGCAATTTCTGCAAAGTTATCACTGATTTTGGCATCTGCAAATAACAATCTTCAATGTTTTTTCAGCTTTCTGAACTAGAACTGTCGCAAAGCGGACAAATACCCCCCACTAGCGCCTTGTCACTGAAAAAGTGCTGTAGGTCAACCGGTTCTTGAATTAGAGCATGGAAACGGATTTTAAACAAAGTCCGATTGTGACCTTGACCTTTGACCTTGGTGACCCCAAAACAATAGGGCACCTCCTTGGGTCATGGGCAACAACTGTGTAAAGTTTCATGATCCTAGGTCAACCGATTCTTGACTTAGAGCACGGAAACAGATATTCAACAAAGTCCGATTGTGACCTTGACCTTTGACCTTGGTAACCCCAAAACTATAGGGCACCTCCTTGGGTCATGGGCAACAACTGTGTACAGTTTCATGATCCTAGGTCAACCGGTTCTTGACTAAGAGCACGGAAACGGATTTTGAACAAAGTCCGATTGTGACCTTGACCTTAGACCTTGGTGACCCAAAAACAATAGGGCACCTCCTTGGGTCATAGGCAACAGCTGTGGAAAGTTTCATGATCCTAGGTCAACAGGTTCTTGACTTAGAGCACGGAAACGGATTTTAAACAAAGTCCGATTGCGACCTTGAACTTTGACCTTGGTGACCCCAAAACAATAGGGCACCTCCTTGATTCATGGGCAACAGCTGTGTAAAGTTTCATGATCCTAGGTCAACCGATTCTTGACTTAGAGCATGGAAACGGATATTAAACAAAGTCCGATTGTGACCTTGACCTTTGACCTTGGTGACCCAAAAACAATAGGGCACCTCCTTGGGTCATGGGCAACAACTGTGTAAAGTTTCATGATCCTAGGTCAACCGGTTCTTGACTTAGAGCACGGAAACGGATTTTGAACAAAGTCCGATTGTGACCTTGACCTTTGACCTTGGTGACCCAAAAACAATAGGGCACCTTCTTGGGTCATAGGCAACAGCTGTGTAAAGTTTCATGATCCTATGTCAACCGGTTCTTGACTTAGAGCACGGAAACGGATTTTAAACAAAGTCCGATTGTGACCTTGACCTTTGACCTTGGTGACCCAAAAACAATAGGGCACCTCCTTGGGTCATGGGAAACAACTGTGTAAAGTTTCATGATCCTAGGTCAACCAGTTCTTGACTTAGAACACAGAAACGGATTTTAAACAAAGTCCGATTGTGACCTTGACCTTTGACCTTGGTGACCCAAAAACAATAGGGCACCTCCTTGGGTCATGGGCAACAACTGTGTAAAGTTTCATGATCCTAGGTCAACTGGTTCTTGACTTAGAGCACGGAAACGGATTTTAAACAAAGTCCGATTGTGACCTTGACCTTTGACCTTGGTGACCCAAAAACAATAGGGCACCTCCTTGGGTCAAGGGCAACAACTGTGTAAAGTTTCATGATCCTAGGTCAAACCGTTCTTGAGTTAGATAACGGAAACGAAAAAGTCTACGGACGGACGACTGGACGGACGGATGGACGGACTGACAGACAGACAGACATGGTGAAACCAATATACCCCCCTCTACTTCGTAGGTGGGGGGTATAATAAGGTCCTTCAAAATGATCTTATTGGGGAGAGGTTAAAAACCGTAACATCATAACATCACTTTTCAACAAAAACCTCATAACTGCAGCTTAAAACAAACTGCAGTTACGAGGTTTCTGTTGAAGAGCAGCAATAATCAGTAATCATAAATATTTAGCACATGTTCCTTATAAACTTTTGAAGTTTTTTTCTAATAAACAAAAAACTACAAGAAAATCAACATTTATGTGGGTTTCAATCAGTGGGATAAATATCACAGCCTCAATGGATCATTTATAATAATTATGTTTGATTAACGATAATGGAAATCTTGAAAAAAATGCATAAGTGAGCATCCTAGTCCAACAGCAAAAACGCCACAAGCTGGAAAACGGCCTTTATGGCATTTGAGACAAATAAAGTTTGGATAAGCTTGATCTGGCCCCGGTTTCTCGAAAAAACTTAAGTATATTCTCATGAGAACATGCTCAACTTCAAAGGAATACTCTTCAACGTTGAATGGTATTCCATTGAAGTTCATGTGGACTTCATGCAATTTTAGCACGATGCTCAGATTTGAGCATGATCAGAACATACTTAAGTTTTTTTCGAGAAACCGGGGCCTGGATACATATAATTGTTCTCTTTTAACCAATTCCCACACAATGACGCTTTTGACGTCCCTCAAGAAGAATGCTTTGGAAAACATTGTGAAAATGGAAGAAATTGCTTGTAACTAGC
The DNA here is from genome assembly GCA_963680895.1 of Fragum sueziense. Classification (NCBI taxonomy): domain Eukaryota; kingdom Metazoa; phylum Mollusca; class Bivalvia; order Cardiida; family Cardiidae; genus Fragum; species Fragum sueziense. The sequence continues at coordinate 44,481 of CAVMGG010001077.1, read as the reverse complement.
AATTTCTACATTTCTCAAAATGTTTACTAACTCAAATGGAAATATTTTTTAAAATTCAATCAACATGAAATTGTCGTCTGTAACACCTTTCAAATTTTAAGTCCATAATTTTGCTGTCTTGTATTGAGTTACCCCATTTCCAGAGGGCAAATTTTAGGCTTGTCCAAATTCAAAGATGTTGCACACGACAATTAAAAGTGAAAGAAATTCTACATTTTTTAACCTTTTTGTATAGAAAACATCATGGGAAATGAAGAAATTTCCACAAGCAATTTCTTCATTTTCCACAGTGTTTTCACAAAGCCTTTATCTTTTGGGGAGTCACTGTTTGGGAATAAGTTAACCCTTTGCTTTCCCAAACAAGACCTGGTTTTGACGTCCCTAATAGAGTAGGCTTGGGAAAACATTGAGACAAAAGAAGAAACTGCTGATAACCAGCAGTTTCTCCTTTTGCCTCAATATTTTCTATGCTAAATTTTACACAAATGGAATGGTTTTCAATCTTAATTTTGTCGTCTGCAGCATCTTTCAAATTGGAGCATGCTGAAATTTTGTCATTTGGGAATAAGTTAAGTTCAGCATTATCTTAACCCTTTACCAAAATTTTGGGTTGATCCAAATTCAAAGATGTTGCAGACGACAATTTCAAGTTGATGAAATTTTAAAAATCTTTCCATTTTGGGTTAGAAAACATTGTGGTGAATGAAGAAATTGCTTGTAACAAGCAATTTCTTCATTTTCCAAGATGATTTCCAAAGCCTTTTTCATTTGGGGAGTCAAAAGGCGTCAATGTGTAGTAATGGGTTAAGATGCTATGAACGGACAGTATGGATCCTGATCAGGTTATCCCATTACCAAACAACAAAATTTTAGCCTAGTCCAAACTCATAGGTGTTGCAGACGACAATTTCCATTGAACAAAATTTAACATTTTTTGGTGTTTCTTGGTAGAAAGCACTGTGGGAAATGAAGAAATTGCTTGTCAAAAGCAATTTCTTCATTTTCCACAATGTTTTCCAAAGCCTTTATTTTGTGGGGCGTCCAAAAGCGTTAATGTGTGGGAAAGGGTTAATTACAAAGCAATATGCTCTCAAATGCTCTCAAATGCCATAAATGGACATATCCTAAATCCTCGGTCATTTACAGAACAATCAATGACAAAAAATGGATTTCTGTTTAGTGTTTAGCTACAAAGATATTATAGAAAACATAATTCTAATTATGTTTATTTTCCAAATTCTGGTTGACCTCTGCTGAGTCCGATCTGTTTTTTAACAAATTATAACCTATGACTGGCCAACAATAGGAATAAATCTTGTTCTAAAAATAGATAGAATGGTTCTACCAGTTTTAACTGATAAATCATCAATGTTGTTATAAAATCTCATAGCTACTGCTCCAATCAAGCTGTAGTTGTGAGATTTTAGAACATCAGCAAAACACTATTGTTTGTCTGAAATAACCTTTACTGGATAAAATCATAATACGCCTATAAAAATACTTGATAATTATTGTACTCATTTAACCCATTACCACACAACCATCAAGTTCTTACGAACAGAGGGAAGAAACATAGAGAAGCAACAGATAAGAGGGGGTATCACCTTTCTAAAATTGTTATTTCAAAATCAAACCCTATGTTGTGGGTACTCATTTGAATTGTCTCAAGGAGCTGATTCCAATGAGTATCCACATCATAGATGTACATTAATAGATATTATGCATTTTGAAAAGCCATTACCCTCTCTTATATGTAGCTCTGCCCATCTTTATCAACAAACATTTCGGACAAACAATAGTATATCCGTCCGACTGGTGTTGTTATGAAATCTCGTAACTACAGCTTGAGCCAAGCCATAGTTACAAGATTTTACAACAACACTGAAAGTTTAAATAGCCATAAACCAAGTCTATTTTTAGCAAAAAAAAAATTGCCATTGGAACAGTCTAAAATACTCTCATTTGAGAAAGGGTTAATTTGATGAATGGAATTTTTACAGTATACTATTTTGCTTGAACAACCTCTCCATGAAGCAAGCAAGCAAGGACTTGTATTAGGAGACCAAGTTAACCCTTTTCAGGCTGTTTGCAGCATATTCCTGTTGTGACCAAAGCTTTGACAGGCAGTATAGAATTGAAAGTCAGCAGGACAAGGGCTAACTCAGAATAAATATAAATGAGCTGAAATTTACAAAAGCTCACTTTAGCATTTGAAGCAACCATTGAACTAGATTAGCCCATGCTTTTAATCTGTAGTAACTGTGAGAGAGCACCATGGATCCTGCTCAGGCTGATTAGGATCCATAGTGCTCTGTTACAGTTGCTACAGACTATCAAGAAAGTATAATAGAACAATATGGCTACTGATCATACTACATACATGTATATGGAATAGACTTCATGTATTTTAACCCATTTCCAAAAGAGACCAAATTTTGACATCCCTTATAAAAACAGCTTGGGAAAATAGTAAGACAAAAGGAGAAAATGCTGATAACCAGCATTTTCACCTTTTGTCTCAATATTTCCTGCATTACATCGTACACAAACTCTATTAATTGTCTCATCTACTCCAAAATGAACAGACCAAAGTTTCGCTGCATGGGAAAGGGTTAAAAGGAATTCTATAATCCACTAAAAATTGAAGCTCTTTCATACAATCATATAATAATGCGGTCACATAATACAAGCTTTGCCATTTGATTATAATGATATATAATGCACTTTGTGTTAGATTTGCATAGTATATGTATAAATGTGTATACACAGCATACAGTTTCCAGTCCCCAGAGTTATTTATTTTTGTGCTATGTGTATGTATATGATCTGTGTACATTGATATATGAGTAATGTTTGTGCTTCGTTTTCACGTCACCTGTTCCTTTGCGCTGTTGTGTAGTTTTTCCAAGTTTTCTCTATGGTCCCTACGTAATGCTCTTTCACGCCTAGAGTATTTTGATTTTAATTGTTCACGTAACACTCTCACGGCTTCAGCGTGTTGCTTTTCAACATCCACAAGTGTTAATTCCAAACTAGCTATATGCCTATCTGAATAACTAGAACTGTCAGAACACACTGATCTAGTATCATCTAAATCACTCTCAGAAACACTCGCTTTTGAATCTTTCTTAACTCTAAGTTCATCTAACAACTGGTTTTTCTCATAACCCAGATTCTCTTCCCTATCTTTGAACTTGGATTCTATTTCGTGTAACTCTTCTTCAAGTAATCTTTTTTGTTTCATTAGTTCTCTTTCATTCAAGTCCTTCTGATATATGATATCCTCCATTTCTTTATGCTTCGTTTGTAGCACCACAAGAGTCTCTTGCTTTTCCTTCAATTCATTCTCTACATCAGTCTTTTCATTTAGTTTCGAAATCAGAAAATCTTTCTCCCTCCTCAGTGATTCTTCAAGTACTCCTTTCTCCCCTATGATAGCCGACAGTTTATGATTCTCATCTTCTCTAGCCTGTAACTTATCAAACAGTTCCTCTCTTTGTTTCTGTAGAAGAGCTAACTGTCTTCCAAACACTTCCTCTATCTCTTCAATACCACTTGTATTTCTTAACAACCTATCCTTCAAATCAAACACGATTTTCTCCTGCTCTTTTATCTTTCTTATCCATCTTTCATTTTCAAGCTTCAGAAGTTTATTTTCTTCCTTCAGAACAGCTACATCTTGTCTTAGTCTAACAACATCCTTCGGAAAATCAACAACAAAATTTTGTTTTCCACCTGGGTCAGAAGCTGTTCTACCACGGCCTGATTCTAAGTACTCTTTATATGCCTTTTCCTTTTCTAAAGCTTCAGATAGAAGGGCAGTCTCCTGAGCATATAAGGCTTTTGTTTCTCGAAAGTCTCTTTTCAGATTGGATATCTCATCAACTAATTCAAACTGTTTCAACTCCAAGGCTAGATGACCATCTTCTTCAGGCTTCAATCCTGATCTGATTTTAGAAGAATCTAAGCTGCTGCAGGATGAACCCAATGACTGCTGATCAGACTGCTGAGAGCTGGTAAAAGCACTATCCTTCATCGCTAATCTCTGTGTAAATAGCTTCTCTGACACATTACTTTGATTCAGATCACTTTCATATGGGGGTGTGTCCTGTCCCGAATCATCATTTTGCTTGCTCACAGTTGATTCTTCATTGGTTTCTTCAGGCACAGATACAATAGGGAGATCATGACTGAAGGCTCTTTTACCAATTTGTAGAAGTTTTCGTTGTCTGTATGCTTTAGACATGGCAGGTTCGCCCTTACTTGTCTGTGGTTTTGGTGTTGAGGTCAGCGATGGCAGGCCCCTTTCAGCCCCTAATAGGTGTTCCTCTAGTTTTCTAACGTAGTCATCTTTCTCTTTCATCTCAGATTTCAGCTGCTCAATGCTGGTCTTCAGCTCATCCAAGTCTTCTAAATCTTGAAGTGTTAGCTCTCTACCAGTCTCTTGAGGCAATTTAACTAAAGATGGATCACCATGTTCTAACAAGTTCTTCAATGCCACAAGTTCTATTTCTAAATCATGTTTCGAAATTACCAACACCTCTACTTCATTTCTCAGGTCACTGTACATTTTCAATATATCTGAATTTTCTTTCTTTAAAGTATCTTCCTGAGTTTTCAAACTCTTCTCTAGGGCTACATTCTCTTCTTGCAATTTCTTCAAATCTTCTGACAAGGTATAATTCTCATCCATCAAAATTGCCTTATCCTCTTTGTACTGTTTTTCCATTGAGACCTTTTCATCCTGGAGAAGTTTAAGGGTCTCTTTCAGGTCCTCTAGTATTTGCTGGTCTGTATTACTACAGTCAGATTTTGTGTCAGATGTGTCCAACCTTTCCTTCAACACTTCATATTCTGATTGCAATGCCTGAATCTCTCTATCTCGAACTTCAATTGTATCATTTGCCTCACTCATTTTAGTTTCTAATTGTTTAATAGTATCACAGAATGTTTGTTTTTCCTTTTCAAGAATTTCAATTTGGCTCCTCATTTTAGTTTCTAACTGTTTAATAGTATCGGTGTATGTTTGTTTTTCCTTTTCAAGAATTTCAATTTGGCTTGCAAATTCTTTTATTGCCCACTCATGTTCCAGTTTTATTTGATGATCTGTATCTAATTGCTTTTTAAGAGATTCAATTTCATTTTGTAAGGCAGTTTCCTGTTTCTCCTTGTCTGTTTGGAGGGAATTACTTAGTTTCTCATGTTCATCTATGACTTCCTGTTGTTTGTTTATCTTATCTCTTAACACAGTAAGTTCCTGTTGTAATGTCTCTACCTTTAAAAGTAGATTCTCCTTTTCTGACAATGATTCTCTCAGTTTTAACTCTTTGTCATTCAATTGTTGGTCAGCAATCTCAGCAGATTCTTGTAAATCTTTTATAGTTCGTTTCAACTCATCACTATTTTTGGTCACTTCCATCACATTTTTCTCTTGTTCAACAAGAAGTGCTTGATTATTTTGAATGGCTGCCTTTAACTTCTCCCTCTCTTCTACAAGGTTACAAATATCTTCTTGGGCACTTTCCAAGCTTTTCTGTACAGTTACAATTTCATCGGACTCTTTCTGTAGTTTCGATGATAGTTCCGAGGAAGCATCTTGCAGTTTTTGAATTTCTGCATCTTTACTTTCAGAGATTCTCTGCAGTTTTGATGAAAGATCCAAAGAAGCGTCTTGCAGTTTTTTAATTTCAGCATCTTTACTTACAGAGATTCTCTGTAGTTCCTGCTGAAGTAACACATGTTTCTCATTCAAATTGTCATAAACATCTGCTTGTTTAATTAAGGCATCTTCTATTTCCGTTTTCTCTTTCTCAATGTTTATCTTGGCTGCTTTCTCTTGGTCCAGTTCTTGTACAAGATTTTCTTTGAACACAGAGAGTTGATTTATTTCTTCTTTTAATCTTATTTGATCTTTCTTTAGTTCTTCAAGCTCATTATTCCTTTCCTTCAGTAAGCCAATTTCTTCCTTAACATTAAACAACTCTTTATTTCTCTCATCTACTAGCCTCTCTGATTCTTTCATTAGTTCAGTAAGTTTTCTATTTTCTTTTAAAAGCATGTCCTTATTTGTCTCTTCTGCTGATTGATCAAATTCAGCTTGTTTCCTTCTTAAACCCCTTAATTCCTGTTCAAGCTCTTGAATGTAAGTATTTTGGTTGTCAGGGCTTGTTATCTCTCTCAATTTCCGGTCCAAACTTTCAATTTTTTCCCTTGCCTCTGTCTTCTGAGATTCAAGAATGGTTATCACTCCTTCTAATTCATTTACCTTTTCCTGCAAATCTATAGCACTGGACTTTTCTCCTGATATTTTGTCTCCTTTACTATCTCCATCTTCTCTTCTCTCAGAATGATTTTTATCGTTTCTAAATTCTGGATTTCTAGATGGATCAGTACCAGGACATATGGCGTTCAGGACATCAAATCTAGCATTGTCAAACTCACTAGTTCTCACTTCTTCTTTACTGGAATTAACATTAACACTGCTTATGATTGGAAAACTTTGTTCAGGCCGAATTTCAGTCTCCGAGATAAAATCAGTTTCAGGCTTTGGTGAAGTTTCCTCTTGAAAGACTCCATCGGTTGTGTCATTGTTAGCCTTTCTATTATCTCCAGTTTCATCAATTACAATTTCATTGCCTATTTTTTCCAGAATATCACCAGAGTCTATTCTCTCTTTCTCATCAGTAGAAGTTAAACTCTCCTCGAAAAAGTCACCACTATCTTTGCCTGACATTGAGTCTGCTTTCAATAAATTGGTTAATGAAATTGAAGGAACTTTAATATCACGAGATTCTTCAGCAACAAAGACATTTTCCCCATCAATATTAACTTGCTTTCGTTTTGAACGCTTTGTTCTTTTCTTTTCAGTGACAACATTTGTGCTTGTGAAGACATTATCATCTAAATTCTCTATTTCAGATTTTTCCTTACTTTCAGGGGGTAATGACACAGCTCTTGATTTTTGAGGCACACTAGTTTTCTCAACAACAAAATGACCCTCAAAGTTATCACTCTGTGAAGTCTTGATAGGGTCAATCTCATCATTCAGTTGAATGTCACCATCTGAATAATGTCTCTTCTTCACAGTGGAGGTAAATGAGAGCCCATCTTGTTCATCTTCAGAGAAATGACCTTCTTCCATGGTAGAAACACTTGATGTACAGTGACTAAATGGTGAAACATTAGCATCATTGATACCTTCAGGACTTCTGTCTGTGTCAGACGGCGTGGACTGGAAGGTTAGAGCAAATCTTTTTCTGGACTTCTTTCTACTTGGCTGTCTATGATAGACTGGTGTTTGAGGGAATTGTGTTGAGGATACTGGACGTGCTTGAGATTCAGTGATAATTTCTTGTATAATGTTGTCCATTACCATATCATCTTGTTGACCAGATTCTTCCACAAATGTATCTTTCACATTGCTACCATCTTCGTCCTGTTGATTCTTACTTTTAGCCCAATGTTCTAAATGAATGGATGTCACTCGCTGAAGAACTTGATCATCTGGCTCAGAATGTTCTATAAATTTATCTTTATTCCCTGAATCACTTTCATTTAGACTAGCTCCAGATTCTAACTCAAAAGATTGGCTTTCTTTCAATGATGCTGCTAAATGATCTTGAGATTTGATTTTTAGGAACTGCTGTATCCTTTCTATTAAGTGTTCATATTTCATTCTAACTGACAGGCAGTCAGAATTCGAACAAAACGAAGATGGGTCTAGACTTCCACTCAAACTTTTGGTATCTAGACTGGATCTCACACTGTCAAACGACAATTCTGGTGACAGCTCCCAGTCTAACAAAGATGGCGTCATCAGTGCTGCTTGCTGATTGGGTGACTGTTGGGGATGTTGCTGGTCCCCGAGCATATGGTGTTCGCCCATTATGCTGTATAGTTGGTCCCGGAAAACGTCCTGCTCCAGTTGTGTAATGTTTATCTTCTGTAGAAGATCATCCCTAGCCTGGGCAAGTTCCTGAAAGTACAGCAAAACACAACCATAAGCCAGAGTTACATTTAACCCATTATCAACGGCAAAGTTTTAGACTTATCCAAATTCAAAGATGATGCAGACAACAATTTCAAGTGAACAAAAAATTACATTATTTGGTCTTCTTGGGTAGAAAACCTTAAGGGAAATGAAGAAGTTGCTTGTCACAAGCAATTTCTTCATTTTCCACAATGATTTCCAAAGCATTTATCTTGTGGGGCGTCAAAAGGCACCACTATGTGGTAATAGGGTAACAGGGCGTAATAGCTTTTCAAAATAAACTGTTTCATTCAATGTTCATCAAACCTTATGCTGTGGGTACTCATTGGAATTGCCTCTACAAGACGATTCCAATGAGTACCCACAACATAGGGTTTAGATTTGAAACTAGAACTGTCGCAAAGCGGACAAATACCCCCCACTAGCGCCTTGTCACTGAAAAAAGTGCTATAGGTCAAAAGGTTCTTTAGTTGGAGCATGGAAACAGATTTTAAACAAAGTCCAATTGTGACCTTGACCTTTGACCTTCATGACCCAAAAACAATAGGGCACCTCCTTGGGTCATGGGCAACAACTGTGTAAAGTTTCATGATCCTAGGTCAACCGGTTCATGACTTAGAGCACAGAAAAAGGATTTTAAACAAAGTCTGATTGTGACCTTGACCTTTGACCTTCACAACCCAAAAACAATAGGGCACCTTCTTGGGTCATGGGCAACAACTGTGTAAAGTTTCATGATCCTAGGTCAACCGGTTCATGACTTAGAGCACGGAAACAGATTTTAAACAAAGTCCGATTGTGACCTTGACCTTTGACCTTTGTGAATCAAAAACAATAGGGCACCTCCTTGGGTCATTGGCAACAACTGTGTAAAGTTTCATGATCCTAGGTCAACCGGTTCATGACTTAGAGCACGGAAACGGATTTTAAACAAAGTCCGATTGTGACCTTGACCTTTGTGACCCAAAAACAATAGGGCACCTCCTTGGGTCATGGGCAACAACTGTGTAAAGTTTCATGACCCTAGGTCAACCGGTTCATGACTTAAGAGTATGGAAACGGATTTTAAACAAAGTCCGATTGTGACCTTGACCTTTGACCTTTGTGACCCAAAAATGATAGGGAACCTCCTTGGGTCATGGGCAACAAGTGTGTAAAGTTTCATGATCCTAGGTCAATCGGTTCATGACTTAGAGCACGGAAACGGATTTTAAACAAAGTCCGATTATGACCTTGACCTTTGACCTTCGTGACCCAAAAACAATAGGGCACCTCCTTGGGTCATGGGCAACAACTGTGTAAAGTTTCATGATCCTAGGTCAACCGGTTCATGACTAAGAGCACGGAAACGGATTTTAAACAAAGTCCGATTGTGACCTTGACCTTTGACCTTTGTGACCCAAAAACAATAGGGCACCTCCTTGGGTCATGGGCAACAACTGTGTAAAGTTTCATGATCCTAGGTCAACCGGTTCATGACTTAGAGCACGGAAACGGATTTTAAACAAAGTCCGATTGTGACCTTGACCTTTGACCTTCATGACCCAAAAACAATAGGGCACCTACTTGGGTCATGGGCAACAACTGTGTAAAGTTTCATGATCCTAGGTCAACCGGTTCATGACTTAGAGCACGGAAACGGATTTTAAACAAAGTCCGATTGTGACCTTGACCTTTGACCTTCGTGACCCAAAAACAATAGGGCACCTCCTTGGGTCATGGACAACAACTGTGTAAAGTTTCATGATCCTAGGTCAACCGGTTCATGACTTAGAGCACGGAAACGAAAAAGTCTACGGACGGACGGACGGACGGACGGACGGACGGACGGACAGACGGACGGACGGACGGACGGACAGACAGACAGACATGGTGAAACCAATATACCCCCCTCTACTTCGTAGGTGGGGGGTATAATAACAAATTTAGTATGGCTTTGCCTCCTCTTATCAATCTCCTGAAAAACAAAGCACAATCATTAGTAAGAATTCTTTGACACTGTAATATTGTATTTCACTAAAGTAAATACTCAAATGCATTCCTTTTCCAGATATTGCTTGGCAAGCTAAGGCAAACTTCTGTAAGGAAAAGAAATCAAATAAATAATAGTTTTAAATTTTTGACATTTGTAATTGACCCAAAGCTTGAAGAATTAGCTAAAGGGATCATGGAAGGGAAAAAGCTTGGTGCAGTCTGATCTTTGCATAATTCACATTTCATCCTTTTGCCTCAACATTTCTGTGCTATATTGTACACAAGTTGTATCTTTATCAACTCTTGTTTTGTCTTCTACTGTTGCTTTTATATTGAATCAGTATTAATTTTTATACGCCGCCAGAGGCGGACGTATATTGGCGTCATCTTCTCCGTCTGTCTGTCCGTCCATCTGTAGGTCCGTCCACTTTTCTTGTCAACGCAACTTCTCCTAAGTTTCTGGTTGGATCTTCTTGAAACTTGGTCACTGTTATCACCTCAATTGGTAGATGTGCATGAAGGAAGGATTTTATGGTTCATTGATTTTTGTCTGAGTTATGCCCCCTTAAAACTTAGTATTTGGGGCGGCGTATATTGTGACCATGGCACTCTTGTTGTCATTTGGTAAAAGGGTTCAGCTAAAGAATAAGTTTTGAAACCACCCAAGTATTTTTACAGAACTCAACCCGAAACATTTTCTTTTAACCAAACAAAGCTACATCCATACCAAATTGTGTCAAAGATGAAAATTAATTATACCTTCTTTAAAATGGAGACATTGGTAAAATCCAGGCTGCAACATTTTAATGAATCTATACAATCTATACACCACTCAAACCAAATATTCCATATAGAACAATTCTGGGTATGCCATAATTATCAAATTAACCCTTATTTTGACACATAATAAAAACTCGCATATAAATCTTAAGATTCTGCAATTTTCCCACAAACTGTGACAGAGTTTATAAATCAATACATCAACCTAACCATAAATTCTGTAACAGATTTTAAGTTAGAATTCCTTGCATATCTTGCGCAGAAAGTTCAGAGACAGTAGAATTTGTCCATTGAGAAAAACATGGAAATATTTACTTCTTGGAAGCATTGATATTTAACACTGTTGGATTTTTTTCCAGATTTTACAAGTTCTAAGTATTAATCTTTATATAACTATTTTAAAGCATAATTCATAACACAAGATGTCTTATTTGACCTAATATGTGTATCTAAAACAATGGCAAGAGTACAAGTATGTAGGAGTTTTGTAGGTGTTTTGTTAAGGGCCAAGTTGCATTAATCAATTATTCATAATTTGTCCTCTTAATAACAGCTTCAGTTTTGTAGGTTAAAGACCACTTGCATCAAAATTTGTATGTGGCAGATTACATCGGCTGGAAAATCAACATTGAACAAGAGTGCCATGGTCACAATATACGCCGCCACTTATAAAACTTGAGACAAAAAATGACATTGACAAGGATTTATAAATATTCGCTGAAAAACCTGTAAAAAATTGTGTTCACAAAAAGGTTTTTATAAATATCCAGTGAAAAACCTGGAAGGAATTGCGTTCACGAGGCTGAAATATCATTAAGCCCCAGAGACTAAGATTGAAGGGGGCATAATTCAGGCAAAAATCAATGAACCATAAAATCCTTACTTCATGCACATCTACCAATTAAGGTAATAACATCCACCAAGGAGGAGTTGCGTTGACAAGGCTGCAATTTCAATCAGCCCCAGAGACTAAGTTTGAAGGGGGCATAACTCAGGCAAAAATCGACGAACCATAAAACTCTTCCTTCATGCACATCTACCAATTGAGGTGATAACATTGACCAAGTGACATTAAGATCCAGCCAGAAACTTAGAAGGAGTTGCGTTGACAAGGCTGCAATTTCAATAAGCCCCATAGACTAAGATTGAAGGGGGCATATCTCAGGCAAAAATCGACGAACCATAAAATCCTTCCTTCATGCACATCTACCAATTGAGGTGATAACATTGAGGAAGTTTCATTAAGATCCAGCCAGAAACTTAGGAGGAGTTGCGTTGACAAGGCTGCAATTTCAATAAGCCCCAGAGACTAAGTTTTAAGGGGCATATCTCAGGCAAAAATCGACAAACCATAAAATCCTTCCTTCATGCACATCTACCAATTGGGGTGATAACATTGACCAAGTTTCATGAAGATCCAGCCAGAAACTTAGGAGGAGTTGCGTTGACAAGAAAAGTGGACGGACGTACGGACGGATGGACGGATGGACGGACAGACGGAGAAGATGACGCCAATATACATCCGCCTCCGGCGGCGTATAAAAATTGCATTTTAAATTTCTAACCCTGCTCAAATTGACCAAATGCCGACTGTCAATCAAAAACATCGATTAGCCAATGGACGATCAGAAAAATGTCATGCCCCATTTGATCTTCGTTGCACATGTTATTGTATCGATTTATCGACTGACAGACAATCAAAACAATCGACATGCCAATGGCAAAGAATTTTGTGCTAACAATAGACAAGGTTTACTGTTATGGTTCGATAAACCGTCGGTGTTGTTATCTCGTAACTAGGGCTTAAATCAAGCCGTAGTTACGAGATTTTATAACAACACCTACGAAATACTATTTTGTTTGTCCGAATTCACGTCACGATTAACTGGATAAAATCTTTCCCTATTAACGATCACATCCCAATTGTTTGTCTTAAATTCTATGTTGGGCGGAGCGATCTGTCGATTGGCGTTTGGTCAATTTGAGAGCAGCTGAAAACAACAAAATGGATGTTGATTAGGAGAGAATTTGTGTGCAATATAGCACAGAAAATATTGAAGCAAAAGTAGACAAGATGTGTTTGTGAAACACAAATGCCCCCGAAATAGCTATTTTTTCTATAACTATGACATTGACCTACATGGATGACCTTGACTTATATGGTTGACCTTGACCTACATGGATGACCTTGAGGCTGGAACTATAAAAATCTATTGTTGAGTTGTTTGTGTAATACTGTAAAGAAATTGTAAATTGTTAAGTTTTCACATTAAGTTTTCAGGTTTTAACTTGCATATTAAGGGTTGATATCATAAGGGTTGAAAGATGACCTTGAGAAAGGTCATATAGTATGGAGCATATCGTCGTTGTAAATGCAAAACCTCGTATCTCGATTTTGGAAAATTCTAAAGGGGAGAGAAAAGAGAGGCCATAGAGGGCCTGAATCGCTCCACTGGCTATATAGTAAAAGAGTTATCTCATGATTTCTTGTAAGCCTTGCACTGCCAAATCTTGAACAGGGTTGCCCAAGGGACATTTCTGCTAGGTTTGGTCTGAATTGGCCCATTGGTTTATTTTTAAAGAATTGTATCATGGTTTGTCCAATTCTGATAAGCTCTGCTCAGCGACACCCAAATTTATAGACTAATCAAAATTTCACTAACAATTTAAGTAAAGGACTACCCAATGACTTCTGCCAAGTTTGTAATAAATTGACCAAATGGTTGTTTTAAAAGAATAATTTCGTGATTTCTCCCATTCTAATAAGCCCCACCTGCGACACCCAAATTAATGGGGCAATCTAAATTTCACAAACAATTTAAATAAAGGGCCACCAAAGGAACTGCCAAAATTGGTCTACATTGTCTCATTGGTTGATTTATATAGAATTATTTTTATTTATAATATGATTTCTCATATTCTGATAAGCCCCACCCTGCCACGCCCACATTTATTTTAAGGACAACACAAATTTCATGGACACTTTATGTAAAGAGCTACCCAAGGTACATTTCTGCCAAGTTTGGTCAAAATTGGCCAAATGGTTGATTTTTAAAGAATTATTTTATGATTTCTCTAAGTCTGATAAGCCCCCTCCCTGCCACGCCCATATTTAAGGATCAATAAAAATTTCAGACGATTTAAATAAAGGGTCACCCAAGGTATATTTCTGCCAAGTTTGGTCAAAATTGGCGAAATGGTTGATTTTTAAAGAATTAATTTGTGATTTCTCCAAGTCTGATAAGCAACACCCTGCCACGCCCACATTTATAGACCAATCAAATTTTTTGAACAATTTAAGTGAAGGGTCACCCAAGGAACATTCATGCAAAGTTTGGTCAAAATTGGCCCACTGGTTTGAGAGGAGAAGATTTTTAAAGAATTATTTGGGGATTTCTGATAATAAGCCCCGCCCTGCCATGCCCACATTTATGGACTAATCAAAATTATACAGCAAATTAAGTAAAGAGTCACCTAAGGTACATTTGTGCCAAGTTTGGTCAAAATTGGCCGAATGGTTGATTTTTAAAAAATATTTTGTGATTTCTCCAAGTCTGATAAGCCCTGCCCTACCACGCCCACATTTATGGACCAATCAAAATTCTTTGAACAATTTAAGTAAAGGGTCACCCAAGGAACATTCCTGCCAAGTTTGGTCAAAATTGGCCCACTGGTTTGAGAGGAGAAGATTTTTAAAGACAAGAGGACCATGATGGTCCTAAATCGCTCACCTGAATCAAGATGACAAGAGTGATAATGGCAATTTTGTCAAATTCAAAGGCATGAAACTTATAAGGACTTTCTGTTTGGAAACAATTTTAGAAATAATTTTGTTCCAATCGATCCTGTAAGGTTGAGTATGAATTAGCACAATTGTTGAGTTAGTTAATTTTCAACAGTTATTTCATGATTTCGCAATATACAACATAGGGCTAATTTTCAAAGCATACTGATCTGTTAGAGATTGATCATTTATGATAGGCTCAATTAACAAGATTTTGTCTGTGATTGATAGAATTTAGTGAAAGATTACCATCTGATAAGCTAAAGCTAATCCCTTATTTGTTTACATAAGATAAACATGGGGCCAGCCTGAGAGCAACAGATAAGGGAAATAGAAAATTTGCCCAATGGTTTATTTTTAAAGAATTTTCTTATGATTTCTCTAAGTCTGATAAGCCCTTCCTCCCTGCCATGCCCACATTTTTTTACCAATGGAAAAATTTGTGAACACATTTTGAAAAGAGTAACTCAAGGAACATTCCAGTAAAGTCTGGTTCAATTGGGCACAATGGTTGATTTTTAAAGAATTTTCTTATGATTTCTTTAAGTCCGATAAGCCCCTTCCTACCTGCCACACCCACATTTTTTGACGAATCAAAAATCTGCGAAAAAGTTTTGAGAAGGGTCACTCAAGGAACCTTCCAGCAAAGTCTGCTTCAATTTGGCACAATGGTTGATTTTTAAAGAATTTTCTTATGATTTCTCTAAGTCTAATAAACCCCTTTCTCCCTGCCACAGTCACAGTTTTTTACAAATGAAAAAAAATGTGAACAAATTTTGAAAAGAGAGACTCAAAGAACATTCCTGCAAAGTCTGCTTAAAATTGGCCCATTGGTTGATTTTTAAAGAATTTTCTTATGATTTTTCCAAGTCTGATAAGCCCCTTTCTCCCTGCCAAGGCCACAATTTTTTACAAATAAAAAGATTTGTGGTCAAATTTTGAAAAGAATGACTCAAGGCACATTCCTGCAAGGTCTGGTTCAAATTGGCCCAATGGTTGATTTTTAAAGAATTTTCTTATGATTTCTCTAAGTCTAACTAGAACTGTCGCAAAGCGGACAATTACCCCCCACTAGCACCTTGTCACTGGAAAAGTGCTATAGGTCAAAAGGTTCTGTAGTTGGAGCACAGAAACGGATTTTAAACAAAGTCCGATTGTGACCTTGACCTTTGACCTTGGTGCCCCAAAAACAATAGGGCATGCCCTTAGGTCATGGGCAACAACTGTGAAAAGTTTCATGATCCTAGGTCAACCGGTTCTCGAGTTAGAGCACGGAAACAGATTTTAAACAAAGTCCGATTGTGACCTTGACCTTTGACCTTGGTGACCCAAAAACAATAGGGCAACTCCTTGGATCATGGGCAACAACTGTGTATAGTTTCATGATCCTAGGTCAACCGGTTCTCGAGTTAGAGCACGGAAACGGATTTTAAACAAAGTCCGATTGTGACCTTGACCTTTGACCTTGGTGACCCAAAAACGATAGGGCACCTCCTTGGGTCATGGGCAACAACTGTGTAAAGTTTCATGATCCTAGGTCAACCGGTTCTCGAGTTAGAGCGCGGAAACGGATTTTAAACGAAGTCCGATTGTGACCTTGACCTTAGACCTTGGTGACCCCAAAACAATAGGGCACCTCCTTGGGTCATGGACAACAACTGTGTAAAGTTTCATGATCCTAGGTCAACCGGTTCTCGAGTTAGAGCACGGAAACGGATTTTAAACAAAGTCCGATTGTGACCTTGACCTTTGACCTTGGTGACCCCAAAACAATAGGGCACCTCCTTGGGTCATGGGCAACAACTGTGTAAAGTTTCATGATCCTAGGTCAACCGGTTCTCGAGTTAGAGCACGGAAACGGATTTTAAACAAAGTCCGATTGTGACCTTGACCTTTGACCTTGGTCACCCAAAAACAATAGGGCACCTCCTTGGGTCATGGGCAACAACTGCGTAAAGTTTCATGATCCTAGGTCAACCGGTTCTCGAGTTAGAGCACAGAAACGAAAAAGTCTACGGACGGACGGACGGATGGACGGACGGACGGACGGACAGACAGACAGACATGGTGAAACCAATATACCCCCCTCTACTTCGTAGGTGGGGGGTATAATAAGCCCCTTTATCCCTGCCACGGCCATGGTTTTTTTTTTTTCAAATGTAAAATTTCTAAACAAATTTTGAAAAGAATGACTTAAGGCACATTCCTGCCAAGTATGGTTCAAATTGGCCCAATGGTTGATTTTTAAAGAATTTTCTTATGATTTCTCCAAGTCTGATGCCCCTTTTTCCCTGCCACGGCCACAATTTTTGACAAATGAAAAAATTTGTGAACAAATTTTGACAAGAATGACTCAAGGCACATTCCTGCAAAGTATGGTTCAAACTGGCCCAATGGTTGATTTTTAAAGAATTTTCTAATGATTTCTCTAAGTCTAATAAGCCCCTTTCTCCCTGCCACGGCCACATTTTTTGACAAATATAAAAATTTGTGAACAAATTTTGAAAAGAGTGACTCAAGGAATATTCCTGCCGAGTTTGGTTCAATTGGGCCCAATGGTTGATTTTTAAAGAATTTTCTTATGATTTCTAGTCTGATAAGCCCCTTTCTGCCTGCCACGCCCACATTTTTTGACAAATCAAAAATTCACGAACAAGTTTTGAAAAGTATCACACAAGGAACATTCCTGCCAAGTTCGGTCAAAATTGGTCCAATGGTTCAGGAGGAGAAGATGTTGGAAGAAATTGTGAACGGACGGACGGACAGATGGACGGACGGACGGACAGACGGACGGACGACGGACAAAAAGCGACCACAATAGCTCACCTTGAGCACTTCGTGCTCAGGTGAGCTAAAAAAGTTAACGGACGCACGACGGACACAACACCATGACAATAGCTCGCTGGCCTTCGGCCAGTGGAGCTAAAAAGTATAATAACTTTTCCCAAACTGAAAGGTTTTACTTGAAATTTGACATATCGTTCACAAAAGGCAAACATTTTGACTGTTCCTATTTGAAAGCTGCTGCAGATGGCAAAATAGTTAATGGTGACAAAAGGATATGTGAACAATACATTGAAGAAAATATTGAGGCAAATGAAGAAATTGCTGATTATCAGCAATTTCTTCTTTAGCTTCAATGTTTTCTCAAACCTTTTCTATATGGGACGGCAAAACCAGATCATGTTTGGGAAAGGGTTAAACAGTTTAAATAACACAGGGTTTTGCAGCAATCTATCAAATTGTCAGTGTACATGCAAAACCTTGTATGTTGTTTTTTTGTGATTTTCAAAGTAAAATCTTGTGAGTCCAGTTAAGACATTTCTGGCAGTTTTAGAGATATTTTTACTGATCAGTATCAATGACACATTATTTGTGAACATTATGTCCAAGTATTAGATAGAGGCTGTATAGTAGATTCTACGCGAAATAAACGCTCAAAGGCGCAGCCTTTGGGCGTTTATTTCGTGTAGAATCTACTATACAGACTCTATCTGACTTAGTGTTCGACAACCAATCAAAGCATTCAATTAAACAATCCTTTTTCAAACCACGCCTCCAACCGGAGCTATAATTGATTGCATCAGACTGGAATTACATCATTTTTTCCAAAAATAGAAACAAGAAATTAATAGCACCATATCATAGGCTCGGACACTGAAACAACAATGCAAGCAATTCCCGCCAAAAATAATACCATCCGATAGAGACCTAAATAGTGTATTCACAGCTTGATTGTTACCATAATTATACGATGTTTTGGACGTCAATATTCTTCCTTGACCTCGCTACATTATTGGCTCATAACAACTAAAACAACAGCGGAAGTAATTCCCCGCCAAAAATTGTGCAAAGACCCGTGAAGTGCGTTCACATCACAATCATGGATGCAAGTTTCATTTTGGACGTTTTTTTTTTTTTTTTTTTTTTTTTTTTTTTTTGACGAAATAGACGATTCAGATTTAATCACGTCAACCCAATTGTTAGAGGAAATATCGCTGTAGCACGATACACCGATACACACATGTCTTCTTATATAACACTAAATTCATGAGGATGGTTCAAAAGAAATCGTCTGTGAGCTATGAAAGTGTAAGTGCAGGTTTTTCAACCTGTAGTTACTGTAATTTTGTCGCCCACCGATGAAAGCAATTGAAATAATTTGGACTGAATAAACGTCAAAACACGATTTCTGCTATTACCCTGATAAAAACAGACGCATTTAGAATCTACCCTTTCCTAAACATTTCTTTGTTTTGATCTCCCAAATAGAAATAACTTTGAAAATATTGAGGCAATAGAAGAAAATACCGATTACCAGCATTTTCTCCATTTGCCAAAATATTTTCTGTGCTGTTTTATAGACAAACTCATTTTTTATCAACATAATATTTTGTTATTTAGAAGCTTAGAAATGGGATCCCTATAGAAATTTATTGTTTGGAAAGGGTTAAAACAAAAGACTTGCGAAGGATCTGTCATGTATCGACAGATGGGCGGAGCTAAAAATCACAGGAGACAGGGCGTGGCTATATAATTATATAGGTCACGTAAACTGGCCGGCAGTGGTGTCTACGCGAAATAGAGCGCCGTTATATTTGAAAATACTGCAATTTCATTGGTCCAAAAACTAGGTTGAACACTAAATTCAAGTAAAACCTTTCTTTGGGAAAAGTTATTACACTTTTCTCCTTCCCCGTGAAAAAATCTTCCAAAAACAAAATACGAAGTTTTGCATTAACAACGACGAAATACAGAATACAATACAAAGAGCTACAGACATAAATGGTTAATCTCGAGTATTCTTAATTGATTACAACCAATCAGTAGATACCAAACACTTTGTGCATCTTCAGCACAGTGGATAATCATGTGATACAACAATTTCAGAAAATCTTCAATAATTTAATTATTTATTAATTTTGTTACTACGGAACCAATTTGATTTGGTTTGAAGCAAAGGAGGTCTACATATGTCACACATTAGATGGGCATGGTGGATTTTAGAAAAAAAAAGCTAGAAAAACTAGAACTGTCACAGGATGTGACTTGATACCCCCACACAAACTTTGATTACAAAAAGGGAAATAAGTGCATCAAGCTTAAAGTTGATAGCACTTATGGTTTAGAAGATAAGGTCTAGACAAAAATGCAAGGGTACAAACAAGAAATGGCAATAATTCTTAAAGTTGGCATGAGTAACAGTTCTTTTACATGACACTTCCTGACAATGAGATCTATAAGTGTACTTATTTCAAAGTTGCTAGCACTTATGAAAGATATGTTCCGGACACAAATCCAAGGGTAACTAGAACTGTCGCAAAGCGGACAAATACCCCCCACTAGCGCCTTGTCACTGAAAAAGTGCTGTAGATCAACCGGTTCTTGACTAAGAGTACGGAAACTGATTTTAAACAAAGTCCGATTGTGACCTTGACCTTTGACCTTGGTGACCCAAAAACAATAGGGCACCTCCTTGGGTCATGCGCAACAACTGTGTAAAGTTTCATGATCCTAGGTCAACCGGTTCTCAAGTTAGAGCACGGAAACGGATTTTAAACAAAGTCTGATTGTGACCTTGACCTTTGACCTTGGTGACCCAAAAACAATAGGGCACCTCCTTGGGTCATGGGCAACAACTGTGTAAAGTTTCATGATCCTAGGTCAACCGGTTCTTGACTTAGAGCACAGAAACGGATTTTAAACAAAGTCCGATTGTGACCTTGACCTTTGACCTTGGTGACCCAAAAACAATAGGGCACCTCCTTGGGTCATGCGCAACAACTGTGTAAAGTTTCATGATCCTAGGTCAACCGGTTCTTGACTTAGAGCACGGAAACGGATTTTAAACAAAGTCCGATTGTGACCTTGACCTTTGACCTTGGTGACCCAAATCCAATAGGGCACCTCCTTGGGTCATGGGCAACAACTGTGTAAAGTTTCATGATCCTAGGTCAACCGGTTCTTGACTTAGAGCACGGAAACGGATTTTAAACAAAGTCTGATTGTGACCTTGACCTTTGACCTTGGTGACCCAAAAACAATAGGGCACCTCCTTGGGTCATGGGCAACAACTGTGTAAAGTTTCATGATCCTAGGTCAACCGGTTCTTGACTTAGAGCACGGAAACGGATTTTAAACAAAGTCTGATTGTGACCTTGACCTTTGACCTTGGTGACCCAAAAACAATAGGGCACCTCCTTGGGTCATGGGCAACAACTGTGTAAAGTTTCATGATCCTAGGTCAACTGGTTCTTGACTTAGAGCACGGAAACGGATTTTAAACAAAGTCTGATTGTGACCTTGACCTTTGACCTTGGTGACCCAAAAACAATAGGGCACCTCCTTGGGTCATGGGCAACAACTGTGTAAAGTTTCATGATCCTAGGTCAACCGGTTCTTGACTTAGAGCACGGAAACGGATTTTAAACAAAGTCCGATTGTGACCTTGACCTTTGACCTTGGTGACCCAAAAACTATAGGGCACCTCCTTGGGTCAAGGGCAACAACTGTGTAAAGTTTCATGATCCTAGGTCAACCGGTTTTAAACAAAGTCTGATTGTGACCTTGACCTTTGTGACCCAAAAACAATAGGGCACCTCCTTGGGTCATGGGCAACAACTGTGTAAAGTTTCATGATCCTAGGTCAACCGGTTCTTGACTTAGAGCACGGAAACGGATTTTAAACAAAGTCCGATTGTGACCTTGACCTTTGACCTTGGTGACCCAAAAACTATAGGGCACCTCCTTGGGTCAAGGGCAACAACTGTGTAAAGTTTCATGATCCTAGGTCAACCGGTTCTTGACTTAGAGCACGGAAACGGATTTTAAACAAAGTCTGATTGTGACCTTGACCTTTGACCTTGGTGACCCAAAAACAATAGGGCACCTCCTTGGGTCATGGGCAACAACTGTGTAAAGTTTCATGATCCTAGGTCAACCGGTTCTTGACTTAGAGCACGGAAACGGATTTTAAACAAAGTCCGATTGTGACCTTGACCTTTGACCTTGGTGACCAAAAAACAATAGGGCACCTCCTTGGGTCAAGGGCAACAACTGTGTAAAGTTTCATGATCCTAGGTCAACCGGTTCTTGACTTAGAGCACGGAAACGGATTTTAAACAAAGTCCGATTGTGACCTTGACCTTTGACCTTGGTGACCCAAAAACAATAGGGCACCTCCTTGGGTCATGGGCAACAACTGTGTAAAGTTTCATGATCCTAGGCCAACCGGTTCATGACTTAGAGCACGGAAACGAAAAAGTCTACAGACGGACGGACGGATGGACGGACGGACGGACGGACGGACGGACGGACAGACAGACAGACATGGTGAAACCAATATACCCCCCTCTACTTCGTAGGTGGGGGGTATAAAAACAACAAAGGACAATCACTCAAATGGTATGCATGCCTGATTAATGATTCTTGTACAAGACACTTCCCCACAATAAGATGTATAAGTGTATCAAGTTTGAAGTTGCTAGCACTTGTGGTTTAGACGATATGGTCCAAACAAAATGTAAGGGTACAAACAACAAAGGGCAATAACTCAAAAAGAGGGCGTGATTGAGTAACAGGTATTGTACATGACACTTCCACACAGTGAGATGTATAAGTGTACCAAGTTTGAAGTTGCTAGCACTTGTGGTTTAGAAGACATGGTCCAAACAAAATGTAAGGGTACAAACAACAAAGGGCAATAACTCAAAAAGTGGATGTGACTGAGTAATAGTTATTGTACATGACACTTTCCAACAGTGAGATGTATAAGTGTACCAAGTTTGAAATTGGTAGCACTTGTGGTTTAGAAGATATGGTCCATACAAAATGTAAGGGTACAAACAACAAAGGGCATTAACTCAAAAAGTGGGCGGGGCTGAGTAACAGTTATTGTACATGACACTTTCCAACAGTGAGATGTATAAGTGTACCAAGATTGAAGTTGCTAACACTTGTGGTTTAGAAGATATGGTCCAAACAAAATGTAAGGGTACAAACAGCAAAGGGCAATAACTCAAAAAGTGGATGTGGCTGAGTAAATGTAATTGTACACGACACTTCCCCACAATTAGATGTATAAGTGTACCAAGTTTGAAATTGCTAGCACTTGTGGTTTAGAAGATATGGTCCAAACAAAATGTAAGGGTACAAATAGAGCTGGGACGGGTAGAAATTTTGTACCCGGGTACCCGTGGTCGTATTACCCGCGGGTACTCGAGTACCCGATGATGATTCAAAAACACCAAGTGATCTATAAATATTTTTTCTATCTTGGCACTCGTTTGCTATACATGGCTTCAAACAACCACGCTTTGTCGACGTCTTCTTCAAAAAGCGAAAATTGGCAATTCTTTAGTCTTCTTCAAGACAACGAGAAGACCAAATGCAATATTGGAATACGCTTTTTTATGTTTTTTTTGTTCTATTCTGCGACGAAAAAGACTGGTCAAACTTTCGCAGACACAGATCTTACTGACAAAACACTGGTGAAATGTTAATACCTCGCATCTACAGCTTGAATAAGCTGGCATTAACCCATTACCAAACATCAAAATCTTAGGATTGTCCTAATTGATTGCTGCTGCAGACAACAAAATAGATGTTAAAAAGGAAGTGATTTGTGTAAAATATGGCACAGAAAATATTGAGACAAAAGGAGAAACTGCTGATTATCAGCAGCTTCCTCTTTTGCCTCAATGTTTTCCCAAACCTAATACATTAGGGACGTCAAAACCAGGTCTTGTTTGGGAAAGGGTTAAGAGATTTTGATCCCCTAACGTGAATTTTAGTTCATGTTTATGACACTTGCTAAATATTAGGATTGCTTCAGGCCCGTAGGAACAGGGCCTGGGGCGCCAAAAAATGCCGAATTTTCCTTATATTACGCTGAAAATTTATGGAAAATCCAATTTACATTTAAATCCCATTTCAAACTGTTTGGATGGTCTTCTTCCGGCTCATAATCAAGTAAAATGTTGACACACGGTCAAAAAGGCATGAATATTATGAACTTGTTAAAAAAAAGCTTTCCCTTTAGTTAGGTCATTTAAGAAACCGGGTACCGGGTAATGATTTAGTACCCGTGTATTAGTGTTACCCGACCCGATACCTGGGTACGAGTACTCGTCCCAGCTCTAGGTACAAACAACAAAGGGCAATAACTCAATAAAACGGCGTGGCTGAGTAAGAGTTATTGTACACGACACTTCCCCACAATGAGATATTTAAGTGTACTAAGTTTGAAGTTGCTAGCACTTATGGTTTGGAAGATATGGTCCAGACAAAAATGCAAGGTTACAAACAACAAATGGCAATAACTGTAAAAGTGGGCGTGGCAGAGTAACGATCCGTACACAGGACACTTGCCCACAATGAGATCTATGAGTGTAGCAAATTTTAAGTTGCTAGCACATAATTATGGTTTAGAAGATATGCTCTGGAGAAGTATTTGTCAACGGACAGACAGACAGACAAACATACAGACAGACAGACAGGTTGATTCCAGTATACCCCCAAAAAACATTCGTTTTGCGGGGGTATAATTATTGAAAATCAACCAAAAATTTTGGTTGATCTTCAATAACTTTTTATCAGTTGATTTGTCAAAACTCCACAAAGTTCAGCTCATTCCGGGCGTTTTTCCACCTTCTCTGCTTCAAACCGAATTAAAATTGTTCAAGTTTTAACAAAAATATTGATGATTTTCTGAAATTCTGAGTCACCTGATAATCCATCGTGTTCAGGCACCATCTGTGATGATGAAAATTAAATTCAATATTAAATTTTAATCTGCTGTATTTTACACAAATACTACCTTTATCAGAATCAATTTTGTCTTCTGCAACAGCTTTCAAATTGGACCATCCTAAAATTTTGTCCGATTAGAAAGGGTTGACATTCTGAAATAGTCATTTTGATTCCAAACCTTATCTTGTGCTTACTTATTTGAACCAGATCCAACAGCTGGTTCCAATAATTATCCATGGTAAAAATAATGGGTTTGATGAACAATAATTGAAAGGGGGTGTTCCATTTGTGCCCACGCACGGATTTTCTTGTAACTTTACACATAGAATGCCTCTGACCTATGAACTACAAAAATATATTTCTTTTACCCAAAGAGTGCATATAAGCCTATACGTGGCACCTTAAAATGTTCCCGATTTTCATTGGTACTTGTCTTACAAAAACTCATTGTTGGCTATCTAGCTTTGGTATTCATCCACATTTTTTAATCAAAATAGAAAGAAGAGTCCTCGTAGAAAATTTTGATACCAATATTGTTGGTAAAAACATGCGCAAATAATTTTTCGGAAATTTATATAGTCAGAAATTGTCAGAAAAATAGCCCACAAAATTTCGAAACCTAAATTTCAATCAAAATTTTTTGTATGTTCCCGTCTTTGTCAACATATGAAATTGAAAAGAAAGTTGGCCATATATGTCCCCTATTCGTATGCAAAATTTTGTGAAAATTTGAAACCGGTAAAGTTGTCAAATAATGAAAATTGTGATCAATGGCACCATAAAATGCTCCCAGTTGTTAATGGTACCCCTCTAGCAAAAGCCTAATGTTGCATACTTAGTTTTGATATTTGTCCCCAATTTTTAATCAAAATAGCAAGAAGATACATTGAAGAAAATTTTGAGACCAAAATTGTTGATACCAACAAGCACAAATAATTTTTCTGAAATTTATTCAGTCAGAAATGGTCTGAAAAATATCGAGAAATTTTCAAATCATTTAGTTTAATCAATTACTTTTGTATGTTCCCGTCTTTGTCAACCTATGAAAATGATATAAAAGTTGACCATACATGTCTCCAGTTCGTATGCAAAATTTTGTGAAAATTTGAAACAGGTGAAGTTGTCAAATAATGAAAATTGTGATCAATGGCACCTTAAAATGTTCTCAGTTTTCAATGGTATCCGTCCAGCAAAAGCCCAATGTAGCCAACCTAGTTTTGATATTAGTCCCTAATTTTACATCAGAATAACAAGAAGAGTTACTGTAGAAAATTTTGATACCAATATTGTTGATACCAACATGCACATATGATTTCTCAGAAACTTATTTAGTTAGAAATTGTCAGACAAATAGCCCACAAAATTTCGAAACCTAAATTTCAATCAAAATTTTTTGTATGTTCCTGTCTTTGTCAACATATGAAATTGATAAGAAAGTTGGCCATATATGTCCCCTATTCGTATGCAAAATTTTGTGAAAGTTTGAAACCGGTAAAGTTGTCAAATAATGAAAATTGTGATCAATGGCACCATAAAATGCTCCCAGTTGTTAATGGTACCCCTCTAGCAAAAGCCTAATGTTGCCTACCTAGTTTTGATATTTGTCCCCAATTTTAAATCAACATAGCAAGAACAGTCATTGTATAACATGTTGGTGCTAATATTGTTGATACCAACATGCCCAAATGATTTCTCAAAAATTTATATAGACAGAAATTGTCAGACGAATAGCCCAGATTATTTCTAAACCTAAAATTCAATTAATTAGAAATAAACCAATTACCTACATTTGACCCTGATACAGAAATTTTGTTGGCTTTGATCATCTGTTTAAAATTATTTATGAAACACATATTTCCAGTCACACAAATTTCCAGTCGTGATTTCACTGCTTCACATGTCCTAACAAGTATTTTTCTTTTCATTTCTTTATCATAAGTAAGCCAAATTCAACTATGTATGGGTTCTAGTAACATGACAGAATGGTTCACCTTAAAGCGTTTGGCATAGCTTACTCGAGTAATAATTTTATGATACATTTTGATCAATACATGAAGTAATACTTAAACATATTAATGCCTTTTTCAAAACTTTAAGAGCTTTTATCATATCATACATTTTAAATCGTTAATTAGGTTATTAACTTAAAGTTCTCAATGAGACTGTGATAGTCCCTCTGAAAAAAGGAAATAGATGCATGTAGTCGGTATCTTCTACTTTTTGGGATACATGACATGTGGACCATCTATGATAGAGATATCTAAAGGTTTGATGACATAGGATTTCGCGTCCATTTTTTATCACGCACACATCACGTCCAATAATATGCTGTAGAACGTACCATGTGCTGCTGTGCTCCGGTCGTGATGTGCAAGACAAATTTTGTATGTGACCAAGCCTTACATTGAAGAGTTCATTTTCTATTTATCATTTTAGTCTCATGAAAACTGTTATAGCCCATGAAATAATTATCAAGATTCCAAGTGCTGCAAGTGATCGCTTGCTTTTTAAGCCTATTAACCACAGGTTATGATCTTTACTACGTCAATTCATCGTTATTTTTTTAAAGTTGTTGTTTTCGATTACTCTTGACATAGTCTTAAAACTAAAATAAATCATGATAGAGACTCATGCTACATTGTGGAATATACAATTGGGTAAAAATAAATTCAAGAAATATCATGTGGATAGGTCAATCTGTAGGGGCAGTTAATTTCTGTCAAGGAAAAATTCAAATCATGTTCATTTAGTCATTGGTTTCTTAATCAAGTCTTAATATACATGTAAATTTACTTACCCTAATTGTTGTTTTCAAATAGCACTCATAGCAAAATGGTCCTCATTAAAAAGTGAAAAGACCTGGGGCCAGTACTAAAATTTCTTTGACTCTAGATAATGTGATGCATTAAAAATCTGCAAACTCTCACAATCCCCAGGTTTGTCTGACGCCAGAAATATCTACGGGCCGTTATATGAAAATACCATTTAAACCTATACTCATAGAGGTAGTGTGGCATAACAAAAAGAGGCATAGGCAAAAAGCTAAATGCATGTTCTTCATAGATCTGATTTTGGCAAATAGTTAATAAATATGTCCTCAAAGCAGTAGATAATTCACCATAATAATAGAAATATTAGCAATTTTGCATTGAAGGGCACAATGAATGAACAATAAAAACTGTTTCTGTGTTCTTTTTATTATCTTGAGCAGTGTAGTAAAGAAATGTTCTATGTATATTAAAGTAGTCTAAGTGCTGATGAGCCATAAAGGAAAGTTAAAAAGGTGACATAATAGAAAAAAATTGTATCATTATTGCATTACTTTTACATTTCATCTCCACATTTCATAATGCATTCCACTGTATTAGGGTGTTTACCCCTCCATTATATTGCGGGTGGGTGGGGTAAGACAAAGTGCCATTAATTCACAAAAAGCATAATTTTGTGTGAAAATGCTAAAATTCATGTTATACATAAGTTGTTGATGTCAAATCAGGACACAACAAAGCAAAAAATAATTATGGACTATTTGCCTAATGCATATAGAAGGTATACAGTAAAATCTTAGATTTTACATTCTTAGAAATTTAGACCGCTTACACTAAAGTTGAAAAATGACACTGTTACCGGTTTTATTTTTACTTAATATTTTACTATAAGCACAAGCATATATGGGGGCAATTTTTATATAAATTTCATATGTTGACAAAAACTGAAACTGGGTGAAATTTAGAATCAAATTTGGTCAAAATGCTTAAAAGCTAAGAATTTTGTCGATGACGTCATACAAAAAGTAATAGCAAATTGTTTTTTGTACAGTAATGTTTACCATTTTGGTAAATACTTGAAAAGAAATTAATATACATTGTTTTCGGCGCAAATTTGGCTCAAATACAACAATCCTGAATGTATATGCCCTCTTTTAGTAAGGATACCCCCCATTTTTAAGCAAAAACCTTAAAATTCTTAGAAAAATATTTTCCGGAATAGATTTTTGGAAAATATTTTGGGAATCATGCCGTAATACAGAACACTAACTTCATGCCAAATTTCATTAAATTCCAAGCGTGGGCACAACCCTATGGGAATTTCTAATAGGGTGGAACACCCCCTTTGCGTTCAAAGCCTTCTTAGCTGTATCTCTATGTAAAAAAATTGCCAATGAATAAGCACATTCAATCCTTTCCCAAACAAGACCTGGTTTTGATGTCTGAGAAAAGGCTTGAGAAAACAATTCAAGGTAATTGATCTAATTGAAAATACTGATAATCAGCATTTCTTTATCAACACCATTTTTGTCATCAGCAGCAGCTTTCAATTTTAGCTATCCCAAAATTTTGTTGCTTGGAAAAAGGCAAATTCAAACACCCTACAAATACAATATAAAAAGTTTGAACTCAACCTGATTGAAATTGCAAAGCTCTCATTTCATTATTTAAGGTTTTCCACCCCTAATAAGATTCATGCAATGTAAAATTTTTCATGGGAAAATTGTTAACATTTGTAATGTATCTGAAACTATTCGGACAACGTTGTAAACAATCAGCAGTGGAATGTTCCACCGGCCAATGTTTACGACGTCACTCAAAGAATTCCGACGTCGCATGAACCTCATAAGGGGTGGAATACCTTAAAACATGAAATTAGACAGAGGTAAATATAGGAGATTGCAATGGCTTCTTAAACACACAAATCATAATTATTTGTTGATCAAACCCTATACCATGGGTTCTCTTTTGAATCATGTTCTGGGGATGATTTAAATGAGTTCTCAAATAATAGGTTTTGGAATTTGAAAAGATATTTTAGAATACATGTATACTGAGCCCCTTATCTAGTACTCTGATAATCATAGAGCAACAGGTTAGAGGGAGTAACGGCATTCTATTTCTGTAATTTCAAATCCAAACCCTATGTTGTGGGTACTCATTTGAATTGTCTTGATGAGACAATTCCAATGAGTACCCATAAAATAGGGTTTGTTGAACATTAAATGAAATATTTCACTTTTTAAAAGCCTTCATTCCCTTTCATCTGTAGGTCTGTAAGAGTTGACAAGAGTGCCATGGTCACAATATACGCCGCCACTTATAAAACTTGAGACAAAAAAATGACATTGACAAGGATTTATAAATATTCACACAAAAACCTGTAAAAAGTTGTGTTCACAAAAAGGTTTTTATAAATATCCAGTCAAAAACCTGGAAGGAATTGCGTTCATGAGGCTGAAATATCATTAAGCCCCAGAGATTAAGGTTGAAGGGGGCATAACTCAGGCAAAAATCAATGTACCATAAAATCCTTACTTCATGCACATCTACCAATTTAGGTAATAACATCCACCAAGTTTCATTAGGATCCAGTCAGAATCTTAGAAGAAGTTGTGTTGACAAGGCTGCAATTTCAATCAGCCCCAGAGACTAAGTTTTAAGGGGGCATAACTCTGGCAAAAATCAATGAACCATAAAATCCTTCCTTCATGCACATCTACCAATTGAGGTGATAATGTTGACCAAGTTTCATTAAGATCTAGCCAGAAACATAGGAGGAGTTGCGTTGACAAGGCTGCAATTTCAATAAGCCCCAGAGACTAAGTTTTAAAGGGGCATAACTCTGGCAAAAATCAATGAACCATAAAATCATTCCTTCTTGCACATCTACCAATTGAGGTGATAACATTGACCAAGTTTCATTAAGATCCAGCTAGAAACTTAGGAGGAGTTGCGTTGACAAGGCTGCAACTTCAATAAGCCCCAGAGACTAAGTTTTTAAGGGGCATAACTCAGGCAAAAATCAACGAACCATAAAATCCTTCCTTCATGCACATCTACCAAATGAGGTGATAACATTGACCAAGTTTCAAGAAGATCCAGCCAGAAACTTAGGAGGAGTTGCGTTGACAAGAAAAGTGGACTAACGTACGGACGGATGGACGGATGGACGGATGGACGGACGGACGGACAGACGGAGAAGTTGACGCCAATATACGTCCGCCTCCGGCGGCGTATAAAAAAGCAAGTACAAACCTCATTGTCTTGTCTAAGCTGGTTGACATCTTGGCTGTTCCCTTGTTCAGTGGTAACATCTGCATTCTCAGTAGCAGCTTCCATATCTTTAGGTGACCCTTGAGACATCCCCCTTCTCGCTGACGACCTTCGACCTTTCTTCTTCGATGAAAGATCAGCACGAGCTTGCTGTAGGGCTACAACAAACTGCTGGTCCTTTTCAACCTTTACTCGCTCTATTTGTCGCTTTGCCTCTGTTTCAATTTCAGAAGCATGTTTTTTCTTGTCCTTCTCAGCTTGCACAGCGATTTCTGCAACTTTGTCTCTGAATTTGTGTTCATATTTTTCTTCAAGTTCATATTCCATTTGATTTATTTTTCTCTCATAATTGTCCTCAAGTCCTTGAACTTTCTTTTCTCTGAAGTCTAAATCACTACATTTTTCTTTAATTTCTAACTGAACTTCATCACTAAACTCTTCTTTGAAATCAATATCTGTTTGGCAAGCTATTTCTATTCTAACTAAGTCATTATTTTGCACATTATTCTCAGTCTGGTGATTTGAATGAATTTGATATAATCCACTGTCCTCTGAGGTTACTGATATAGTATCTCTTGTATCATTCAAAACAACATTGTCACTGTTATACACAGAATTAGCATTGGACTCACCAACATACATTTCTTGCAAGTCTACATTATCCGTTGGTGTTATGATATCACATTGACATGCTATAGAGTTCACATCACACTCTGTATTGTCAGTAAGAACCGCTATATCTGTTTGTGTCACCTGATGAGATCTATAGTCTCTTATATCTAATGCATCAATGGTGGTTGTGTTTATCTCAAGGGAATGTCGGCAAGATAAATCTGAAGGTAAATATTCATGTTCAACTTCTTCAGAAGAATGCTCCCGTTCCATGTGATTAGGCTCAGTTTGTGTGTATACATTATTGAAAGAGTCTTTGGCAATTTCCACACATTCACCATTATCATCAAGGAGTGTCCCAGTCCTTTCAAACTCTCCAATGGAAATATTTGTTTGAACATGGCAACTAACAGATGATTGATCACTGAGAGGGAAAAACTCGAATATTCTTTCAAATGAAGGCACTATTTGATCTTCACAAATATTCAGTTCACTTTCATTAACACCAGTTTCATTACATATGGAGTTAGTTTCTACATTGCCAGTGTCATTGCTAATCAAGGAATTCATATCATCACCAGATGGGGCTTCACAAAGTTGAGACATATCCTGTTTTTCTTGATTCAGTTTATCAACCATTTTCATGTTCTTTAAATCCTTTTGTTGTTTGTCAGAGAGTTTTTTCAATAAATTTTCTTTTGCTTCAACAGCCTGAACTAGCTCAGTCTGCTGCTGCTCAAAGTTTTCTTTCAGTGTTTGTTTTTCTTCGTTCACATTGTACATTTCATTTTCCATCACATCCAGCACTTTCCTTAATTCAGTAACATCATCATTCATAACTTGTAGGTGAGATTGCAACTGACTGATTTCTTTGTCACATTTTTTCTTAGTTGATTCCATTTCTGATTTGACCTCTTCATATTTAGTTTGCATATCATGAAGCATACTTGTCAAGTCTTCTATCACAGATTCTAAATGCCGTTTTTCATCACGCAAATTATCAACACAAGTCTTTAAATCCGCCAACTTTTTATCAAGAGACTCAATAACACCCTGAGCGTTAGAATTATCATCCATTGCTTCTTCAAGTTTTGACAGTTTATCTTGAAAATCTATTGTTTGAAGTCTAATTTCATCATTTTGTTCTTGAAGTTTTTTATTCTGATGGTCTAAATCCTCTGAATATTTCATAACAGACTGGTATTTATCACTAAGTTTAACAAAATTGTCTTTAAGATTGCTTTCACTTGACCTAACAGCATCAATTTCATCCAAAAGTCTACCATTTTCTTGTGCTAAAGAGTCTCTTTCAGTAGCTAGAGACTCAATTTCTGCAGATAAAACTTCCACTTGATTCCTGATATGGTTTCTGTTCTCCGATATAGCACTCAAGTTTACATTAAGTTTCTCTATTTCACATCTCAATGCTTCATTTTCATCAGCTACTTCAGATACATTGTTAGACACACTTTGATGTTCAAGAAGAATCTCATCTCTCTCAGACTCTGCACTCTTTATCTTTGCCTTCATTTCATTTATTAGTTCACTATCCTGATTTCTAGATACTAGTAACTTGTCATAATCTTTTCTAACACTGTTTAGTTCAGTCTGAAGTTGACTATTTTCTTTACTCAGTTTGTAACACTCTGTGTGCATTGTTTCACAATCCCCCTGGGCCTTCACTTTGTACTTTGTTTCTAATTCAAGTTGTTGTTGAACTCTTGATAATTCATCAGTTCGGTTTTGATTGTTTGATATGTTTTCTTCATATATTTTTAACTGATCAGTTAGGTATGACTCCTGTGTTTTCAACTCAACCAAGTCATGTTCTAAACTATCACACTTTTCTCGTAATTCCTCATTTTCGTTCAATAAGCCCTTCACTTGTTGGTCTAGCCTTGTTGCTAAGTCCATTTTTTCAGATAAGGTGTTATCATAAAGCTGAACCTGGTTTACGAGTTCTAATAAATCTTCTTCTAATTGAGTCACTTTAGTTTGTGTACACTTAGCATCCTCTTTCAGTTTTTCTTTTTCACTTTTGAGCAAAGATAACTCCTCTGATTGTTGTATGTGGTCTTCATCCAAAGTCTGAGATTGTTCTAACACTTCTTGTAGGTCTTGTTTAAGACTCAAGACCTGTGTTTTTAAAGTAGCATTTTCATTGTCTAATCCATCTAGTTGCATTTCATATTTCTCTATGACACAATCTTTGTTTTTAACTTTAAGATCAAGTTCACATTTCAAATTTTCAGTTATTTCTAGAAGGGATGTTTTCTCGTTATCCATGTCATCAATTATATTTTGCAGTTCATCACATTTTGAACACAGTTCTTCTTTTTCATATTGCAAAGCTTCAATTTTCTTATGGCAATTCAACAATTCATTCACAAGATCTTCATTCTCTTTTGATATTTCTTCAAATTTTGTCTCAAGTTCCGAGTTTCTATGTTTAAGTATACCAATTTCCTCAATTTGACTGTCAACGTTGGAGAAAAAACTACTGAGTCTTTGCATTTCACTTTTTTGTAGTTCAAGTTCAGTTTCGTAGGATTTCACTTTTGTTTTAAGTGTTGAGTTTTCATGCTCTAGGCCTTCAATTTCACCTATGAACCTTTCCTCCTGAGAATCTTTTTCTTCCATAATCTTTCCATACTCTTTTTGATTATTTTCCACATCATGTTTCAAAGATCTGATGTCTGAATTCAGTTGCGAAACTTCTTGTTCAAGTTCTTGACTTCTAAATTTCATATTCACATTTTCCTTTGTGATCACATCCATATGTTTGCATACTCTGTCATTTTCGTCAGTTTTTGCTGCTAAACTACACTGAAGCACTTCATTCTCTTTAACCATGGCATCTTTGTCCTCTTGCAGTTTTTCTACCATTTCCTTCATTTCAAAGATGTCTTTATCACATGATTCTAAATATTCAAGTCTCTCCTTGACCTGAATAAGCTCTTCTCTCACTTGTTCTTCTTTATATTCAAGATCACACTTCACAGATTTCATTGTCAAAAATTCAGAGTCAAGACTATTCAATCTTATTTCCAATTCATCTCTCTCCCATGTTAATTTCTCATTTTCAGCACTCAATTCATCATTTTTGGATTTCATAGTTTCATTAAATGATTGCAATTCTGTCAAATCACTTTGTAACTTGCTTTCGAAATTACTTTTTTCTTCATGCTCTTCTTTCATTTCACAGAATGTCTTATTAACCTTATCAAGTTCTTCAGTAATGGCCTGTTTGTCAGATTTTTCTTGTTCATACAGCTCTAATAACTGAGTCTTTTCCAGTTGGAGTTGTTTCACAATTTCATTCAAATATGCACTTTCCTTTTGTATCCTGCTTGTGTCCCCACTAGAATCATCAAATTCATTGTTTTCACTAGTCCCATTCTGATCTTGATTTGTCGAGTCTAAGTGTGCGCCGTCTCTATGCTGAAAAGTAACATGATCAAATTCCAATGTTTGAACAGAAGAGGGTTGTAAAGGACCATCCCGCTGGGTAGTTGGATAGGAAGAAGCATGCACATTAACCTCCATCTCCGAAGCACCTATCCTACTAACGTTAACAGGACTTACCTCGCCACCAGACTGAGGAGTTCTTGCTTCTTCTTGCACTCTGTCTTTTGTATTAGAATCACTCAACAAGTCCATAGAAATAGGTTTTCCATCACTCAACATTTGAATTTGTATTTGTAAATTTTGTATCTCGGTTTTCAATAGTTCACACTCTTCCGTCTTTTGTTGTAAACTGTCCATTGTTCCAGAGGGATCATCAGAAACTTGTCCACCTTGCTCATCATTACTTTGACTGCCTGGATTAGTGGTTTGAGAATGGTAAGCTGTATCATCATATTTTTCATTTTGACTTTCAGGATCACTGTGTCTATAAGAGTCATTTGGTTCAGCATTTGTGGAAGTTGTTTGGTTACTTTCACTTTCTGAATACTCATGTACATTAGCACCATTAGGATAAACATGTTCAGCGTTTGGCACATCTGGTAAAGAATTCAACAATTCAACAGTATCACATTCTATAGTTTCATGAACACAGTCTCCCATATTTGGTTCTGCCTTATGCTTGTATGCACTTTGAGCTTGAATAACTTCTTCAACTTGAGGTACAAATACTTCAGAAATCATCACAGGTTCTTCTTTATCAAAGATAGTCAATTGTTTGGGCAAGTCTCGCTGAAAATCACCTTTCTCTTTTAATATAATTTCACTAGCTAATTCTGCACTGGACAGTTTAAGTTTCAAACTCGCAACTTCACCTTCTAAACTCATGCTTAGAGCCTTGTAGTGTTCAGTTTCAGCTTGTAAATCCTCTAGTGCTTTTCTCCTTTCTTCACAAAGTAACAAAAGATCATCTCGCTCACTTTTAACACCTTCTATTTCAGCCATTTGCAAAGAATACGATGAGGAGATATTTTCAAATTGTTCCATCAATTTCACATTTTCTGATGTCAGAGCAGATATGCTGCCTTTTAATGCAGCTATGACATCCTTTTGATTGTTGATTTTGTTGTTCAGGTCATCGTTTTGTACCCTCAGTGAGCGGTTGTCCTCCAGTAATTCTTCAGCCTGACTTATTTTGTCTTCATAATCACCCATCTGTGACTGGTACATGGTATTGTCCTCCTTCAGATTCACAACCTCAGAACTTAGTGATTTATTTACATCCAACAATCGTTCATTTTCTGCCAGTAAGTTTCTCACGTGCTCATCTGAATCAATCTTTTGAGTCTCAAAATGTCCTACTTTTTCATTAAGAGCATTTATCTCGGCCTGAAGCTTGGACTCTGTATCACTTAGGATTTCTCTATCTTTATGTAGTGTACTACTTTCCTCTTGTAGTGTACTATTTTTCTCTTGTAGTGTACTATTTTCCTCTTGTAGTGTACTATTTTCCTCTTGTAGTGTACTATTTTTCTCTTGTAAATCATATACTTTATTTTCCAAATCTGACATAAATGATTCATGAGACTTCTGCATGGTGTCTCTCTCACTCTCAATGGTCTTGTTGATAGTTTCAAGGTCTTCTTTCTCTTTTAATGCTGTAGTTAACTTATCCTCTAGAGTTTTAACTGTTTCTTCCACAGCCTTTTTGTCCTGCTGTAAACTCTGGATTTCATCCTGTAGTCCTTTCTCCTTAATTTTACCAGCATCTGTTTGACTATCTTGATTTTCTCTCAGTTGTGCATAGTCATGAGAAACAGTTTTCAATTTCTTTGCCAATTCTGTCAGAATGTTGTCTTTTTGTGTGACATTCTGCTGGAGTTCCAGGATTTCTGACTTTGCTTTCTGGAGTGCATTTACTGTCAGCGTCTGTCTTTCATTTTGTGTGTGGAGGGTACTGCCTGCCTGCAATACAGAAATACAATAATTAATTTTCAATTGTTAATCCTTTCCTTTCCCAAACGAGACCGGGTTTTGATGTCCCTTATTGAAAGGCTTCAATAAACAAGGAGGCAATTATCTCAATATTTTCTGTGCTATACTGTACACAAATCCTATTTTTATCACATAATATTTTGATATCTGAAGCACCTTTCAAATGGGAATACCATATTACATGTATTTTGTTGTTTAGGAATGGGTTAAACTTTTTTTTTTAACATGGCACATGTAAATGCCTCTATTCCCACTGATGAATTATTTATTGTGCCATCTACCGTATTTCACCTTATAGACGCGCCCTCCCTAATAGACGCGCCCCCACTATATTTACAATCTCGGAAGCCATGGGACACCCCTCCCACCTTCACCCGACCTTACCTTGACTGTAGAGTAGACGGTAATGACAAATTCCAAACTCAAACTCCACCAAACTTCATCTTTGTGATGATCATACTTGTGGAAAAACGCTTTATCTCAACAAGTAAAGCGTCTTATAATAGGGTATACGGCTCGGGTAATTGATTGAATAATTCAATTATGGTTATCCCTCTCTAGGTAGAATTGAAATTCATCCGGCCCCGGTACGAGCGTTGATAAACTTTCCTTTATCATTCCCCTTGCAGAGTGACCGTTTATGCAGTTTATTTCAAAGCCCCGTAAGAGGTCGTGTTTGATTTGTAAATTAAGAAGTGGAAAGCGAATTGATAGTACGCACACAGAGCTCCAGATAATTTTTTGACGCAAGGGGTATTTACCCCTTAGATTTTTTTCCAATGCGTATTTCCAGATAATTTTTCAAGGCAGGGCGTATTTACCTCCTTGTTCAGGAAAGGACTAAAATAAACAGGAACACCCGACCGGAACGACCCACTTTCATTTTCGGGTTCGAGGACATCTAAACGCAGTATGTTTCCGACCATCGAGTTTTTTTCTGAACAAGATTACCACCGTGTGCTATCTTTGCCTGTAGGGCCACTTCAGAAAGAATATCGGCAAAAATCGCCTTAAGTTACGATCTGCTCAGCAATGGATTTACTCATTCGCCGGTTTGAAAAGAAAACAAATACCTTTGAGTTGTCATTTCCGATTTACGGATTGATGTCTGTTAAATCGGTAACGATTTGCTTTCACGGAGATAACCGATTGATTGAAATTCAAACAAATGCAACACTCGGCATCATTCGGTAGATCTACGGAAAAGCCGATTGTCGCTCGGCTGGTCACAGTGGTGACGTAATTGGTATTCCCCAATTATTCAAGGCTGTGATTGGCTGATTAAAGTCGTAATAGATATCGGATAGCTGACTGCCGTAACCCATTTTTTACAGACATAAAGTATGTGTTAATTGTTAGAATTTCCTAGTGTATGTTTTTTCTCGACATTTTCCGATCTTGATACGCTAACTGGCAATTATCAAATGGGTTTTCATTATTTTGAATGCGTATTTGTACGCATTTTGATAAAAGTTAATGCGTATTCAGACCAAATCAATGCGTATTTTACGCAAATACGCATCCTATCTGGAGCTCTGCGCACACAAATGAAAAATAAATCATTTTTGCCGAAAATGAATTAATGAATATGGACAGATACCACGGGAAGTATGTTTTATTATTTTGTAAAGTGAAGAAGAAGAAGAAATCAAAACATTCCGAAAACGAAAGTAGAACACACCCGCCTTTTCGAGACAAAGGACTAGACTGGCAGGTAACTGTAGACTGGATGACAGTTACGTCGCTTCGTCTCCGCCGATTTATACATGTACCCGGTGTGTATTTATAAGATACGTCATCTACTATTAAAGTGACATATCTTGATCGATAATTTACGGTAGCAGGGTTTTCCATGACGCACAAATCATGCGTCATTGTCGCAATTTCAAAACAAATGACCCCCTAGAAATTTACTTGAGGGACATAAATGACGCAATTTCAAGATCAAGATTTTCATTTGATACTTGAGTACAAGGGTATTTGACCCACAAAATAGTAGAAATGACTCCTAACTTTGAAGGCAAGGGGGTCTCAATGACCCCCAAATTCTCATGCTCAGGGAAAACCCTGCGGTAGGTTGATTTTCTACATTCAGCGAAGCACTTTAAAATTCAGTAAAAGTGGTACGAAATAAACGCGCCTCCACGGCATTTTGCATCGCGCCGGGGCGCGTCTATTAGGTGAAATACGGTAACTCAAAACTTTGGTTAACCCTCTTTTTTCCCTTTCCCAAACAGTAAAAATTTAGACTGTAAATTCATGTGGTATTTGTAAATATCTCAGAAACAAGAGATGTTTGTAAAACATATATGCCCCCTCAAGGGCCTACATTTGATGTAGGTCAAAGTCCAAGGTCAAGTTAACAAGGTCCAAGGTCATGTTCAAATATGAAAGGTCTAAGGCCAAATGCCAAGGTCAAATGTGAAAGGCCTTGGTTGGAGGTGTCCATGAGTGAAATATCAAGGCTGTAGGTGTAAAAGGACATGAGATATATTCCTGGTTTAAGTCTTTTTAAAAGAAGGTCAAACTCCAAGGTCAATGTTGCAATATTCAAGGTCATGGTCAAATGTGAAAGGTCTTGGTAGGAGGTGTCTATGTGTGAAATATCAAGGCTGTAGGTGTAATAGGACATAAGATAAAGGCTACGTTAAAGATTTCTAAAATTATGTAAAAATCAAAGGTTAAGGTCACACAGGCGAAAGGTCATGGTCAAATGTGAAAGGTCTTGGTAGGAGGTGTCCATGTGTAAAATATTGAGACTGTAACAGGACACGAGATATAGGCCTAGTTTAAGTTTTTTAAAAGTAGGTCAAACTCCAAGGTCAAGGTTCAAGGTCATGGTCAAAAGTGAAATATCTTGGTTGGAAGTGACCATGTGTGAAATATCAAGGCTGTATATGTAAAATGACATGAAATATAGGCCAGGTTAATGTATTATTAAAGTAGGTCAAACACCAAGGTCAAGGTCACAAGGTCTAAGGTCATGGTTAAATGTGAAAGGTCTTGGTCGTAGGTGTCCATGTGTCAAATATCAAGGCTGTATGTGTAAAAGGAATTGATATATCGGCTAGGTTAAAGTTTTTTTAAAGTAGGTCAAAGGTCAAGGTCACAAGGTCATGGTCAAATGTGAAAGGTCTTGGTAAGATGTGTCCATGTGTGAAATACCAAGGCTGTATAAGATATAGGCCCAGTTTAATTTTTTTAAAAGTAGGTCAAACTCCAAGGTCAAGGCCACATGGTCCAAGGTCATAGTCATATGTGATAGGTCTTGGTCGGAGGTTTCCATGTGTCAAATATCAAGGCTGTATGTGTAATTGGACATGATATATCGGCCAGGTTGAAGTTTTTTTTAAAAGTAGGTCAAACTCCAAGGTCAAGGTCACAAAGTCCAAGGTCATGGTCAATTGTGAAAGGTCTTGGTAAGATGTGTCCATGTGTGAAATATAAAGGCTGTATTTGTAAAAGGTCATGAGATATATGCCGGGTTTAATTTTTTTTAAAGAAGGTCAAACCCCAAGGTCAAGGTCACAAGGTTCAAGGTCATGGTTAAATGTGAACGATGTTGATAGGAGGTATCTAAGTGTGAGATATCAAGGCTGTATGTGTAAAAGGACATGAGATATAGGCAAGGTTAAGAATTAAGTGTAAAAATCAACAAAGGGCAATAACTCCATAAATTTGATCGGCAGAGTTACGGTTCTTGTGCACTGCACCTTTCCATAATGAAATCTATTCACCTGTAAAGTTTCATGATTCTACCTTACATACATTTTGAGTTGTGCTCCGGACAAGAATCAAGTTATAAAATCAACAAAGGGCAATAACTCAACAAATTTGATCGGCAGAGTTACGGTTCTTGTGCACTGCACCTCTCAATAATGAGATCTATCCACCTGTAAAGTTTTATGATTCTACCTTACATACTTTTTGAGTTATGCTCCAGACAATAATCAAATTTGAAAATCAACAAAGGGCAATAACTCCAATAATATGATTGGCAGAGTTACGGTTCTTGTGCACTGCACCTCTCTATAATGAGATCTATTCACCTGTAAAGTTTCATGATTCTACCTAACATAGTTTTTGAGTTATGCTCCGGACAAGAATCAAGTTTGAAAATAAACAAAGGGCAATAACTCAAAATATTTGATCAGCAGAGTTACGGTTCTTGTGCACTGCACCTCTCCATAATGAGATCTATCCACCTGTAAAGTTTCATGATTGTACCTTACATACTTTTTGAGTTATGCTCTGGACAAGGTATGGTCTACGGACAGACCGACCGACCTACAGACCGACCAACCTTCCGACCGACCGACCTTCCGACCGACCGACACTTGCAAAACAATATACCCCCATTTTCTTCGAAAGGGGGCATAAATATCCAGGCAAATGGAGAAAAGTTTGATTATCAGCATTTTCTTCTTCTGCCTCAATATTTTCTTAAGCCTATTTTCTTAGGGACATCAAAACCAGGTCTTGTTTGGGAAAGGTTTAATTTACAACAATATTGTCGTCTCTAGCACCTTGCAAATTGGATGGTTGATTGGCTCATTGGGTTTTAACACTGCATTCAACTGGGTTTTAAAACACTGCATTCAACTGCTATGGTCATATCAATGTGGCTGGAACACGGTCACCAAACCATGGATTCCTGTCGTTTCTCATACCAGTACTACCACAACATCCTAACCAAGCCTCCAGCTGTTTACATACATAGGTTAACGATATCTACATACATAGGTCAACGATATCAAACCATTGGTGGAAGACAATTTTGTCTGAAACAGCATTTGCCATGACTTGGGAATCGAACCTGAGACTTCATGAGTGATGTGCTACCAACTGTGATATAGACACGGCCCCTCATGACAAATCAGTGTTCTTCCCAGCCCAAGAAGCTGTATCGGCCCCACTACAGCTTTATGGAAATCAGTGTATTACCACTACAGCTTCAAAAGTACCCCACAGCAGGGCTCCCGCTGTCGATCGCCACTGGCGCCAATTGCGACAAATTAAAAATTCTGGCGACAAAATTTGCCAGTTGGCGATTTTATTGGCGACAACTTATTTGCGCCGTATTCTGACACAAGATTTCAAGTAAAGGGTTGAGTCTCAAAAGCTATGACAGTCGCGTGTATCGGTGCTGGTCAGTCATTGATTAACAAAAATCGATAATCGGTAACCAATTATCCGAGATAGCAGTTTGTCCATATGATTATGACACCTTCAAAATAACTGTTTCAATATGCGTGAAAATGTCTTGGTCGCGTGGCTTGCCGAGGAAGAAAACTTTAGTCACTGGAAATTTAATCCGGTGCGTTTACCTGGAGCTTAATTTCGGCCTAAATCCGACAAATTGTATTCTAAATCCTTTACACATATTCCCTTATAAAGACAACACATTTTTGTCAAGACTGGAACAAACGGGCCAGATGTGTCGGCGGCATTTATTTGATCTCGGGGTAGTGACGTCATATAAATAACGAGTGACTAAAACGCCGTATCGTTACGATGTTTTAACCCCCAAACGGTTTGTATTTCGTGTAAACTTTCGCAAATCAATTACACAATGGAATTTGTTTCTATCGCATTTGAAAAGATTTTCTTTTTAACCAATGGATATAAAACACGAGGTAAAGCTTTTGTCAGAATCCGATTCAGGCTACGAGTCCGAGCATCGTATCGCAGATCGAATTTTTTGTGAACAAAAAAGATTCACTTTCATTCCTTGTTTTCACATGGAATTTTCCGAGTCAGATTTCTTTAAATCTTATCTGTAGATTCTATCAAAGCTTGTGATCGAGTGATCGCCTCAATAGGTTCCGAAGTTTTAAGTTTCGTCACGAATTAATGATAATTTACATCGTATTTTAGGTCCTCGTGTATTCGTTCTGAAAAATGTACTAGTTCTAGTCGGAAGGCATGCCGAAAAAAGGTTGACTTTAAGATTCTCCGATTTACCTAAAATAACTCATGTAATTTCTGCACGCATTTCAATCTGTATACATGTGTGTGTGTGTGTGCGCACGTGGTTTGGGGAGGAAGGGGGGGCGCATTGACAACTGGGTGGGGTCAGTGACGTTCCGTATAATCATTGTAAATCATAGGGAACTGCATCCAATCAACCCAAATTATAGAATTTATGCTACTGATCTTGATTTCTATATTGATGTCAATAAAAAGTCATAAACATCATGACATATTACCTAATTGTGATGATAATTATGCATTTTTACAGACTATAATGTTGGGGTGCTTTTTTAGGGGGGGGGGGGGGGGGGGGGGGGGGGGAGCGGGGGTCTATCTGTTTTTCTTCTTTTCCCATTGGCTCCTCTACTGGCACCGACTGGCTCCAATTGGCCCCAAAAAATTTCAATTGGCGATTTTGCTGGCGCCAAGTCTGAAATTGCCAGGGGAAGCCCTGCCACAGCTTAACTTCTTCAAAAAGGTCACCAAATAGTGGGATTTGTA
Organism: Fragum sueziense; assembly: GCA_963680895.1. NCBI lineage: Eukaryota > Metazoa > Mollusca > Bivalvia > Cardiida > Cardiidae > Fragum > Fragum sueziense. Next base: position 1,673 of record CAVMGG010001077.1, on the reverse strand, counting down.
GACATTTCATGTTACAAAGTGATAAATAATGTATTCTTATAAAATCAAATGTAATAATTATGTATAAAAACATTATGGGAAAAGAAGAAATTGCTCATTTTGGGCAATTTCTTCTTTTCCCATGATGTTTTTATGCATATTTATTGTACAAAATACCTTAATTCATCAGTTTTTGACATGAAATAATTCAAATTCCTCTACTTGGTGACCATTCTGAAGAAATTTAGCTGTGGGGTACTTTTGAAGCTGTATGGGCATAACATTGATTTACAGTAAGCTGTAATGGGGCCGATACAGCTTATTGGGCTGGGGAGAACCCTGCAAATCATAACAAACCTGTTTAAGTTGCAGTTGTAACCACTGTACTTGCTGTATCAGGTCCTGCACTTCAGCTGGGTCAATCCTGGAAGACTGATGGACATTTTCCACACGTCCATCTTCATCAAGATCATTCTGATGGTCACCATTTTCTGTAACCTACATTAATACGATATTAATATGATGTACATCAATATTGTATCAATAACTTATCATGGCACCAGGGTTCTCTGCAGAATAATGAACTCAGAGCAGCAGATAAGAGGGGGTTAAACAATTCTAAATTTATTTCAAATCCAAACCCAATGTTGATGTCATGATGGTACTCATTGGAATTGTCTTGAGTACCTACAACATAAGGTTTGATAAACATTTAATGAAATATTCCATTTTGAAAAGTCATTACCCACTTTTATCTGCAGCTCTGTGTTATTTCCAGTGTCACCAAACCCCTTACTCATGAATGTCAAACATTATAGTGTTTATACAAATGATCATGTATGTAAGTAAAAATTATGAAAATGAAGAAATTGCTAAAATTCTTCTCTTCCAAAAATGTTTTACATATCAATTTTAAACTTAAAATACCTCATGGATTCCTGTCATTTCTCTAACCAATACATCCTTACTGAGTCTCAACATGCTCAACAACATTAGGTTTAAGATTATCCAACCGTATACGCGTATAAAAACCCCTGGTTTAACTCACCTTGCTGACCAAACTCTTCTGTTCGATGGAAGACTGTTTTGGGAGTTTTGTAGAAGACTGTAGTTCAGCATTTTCCTTCAACACTTTATCGAGGGCCAGTTGTTTACCGAGTAACAATTCCTCAAGTTCCTCAACTCTGTCATGCTTCTGCTGCAACTTACTGCGTAACTTAACAAACTGCTTGCTTGTGGATTCCTGCACAACAAAAATGTATAATTTGAGACCCATCACACTAGAAGGGACCATATTAAACCAATTCAAGTAGTGAATTTACCTAGTGAATGTTTTTGAATATTTTTTGAGTGTTTTGAATGTTTTAGTGATTGGAATGAATGAATGCTTAAGTAGAAATACTTTGATCAGAATGGAATGGAATTAATGTCAATTTCATGATGTTCTCGACTATACCTACCTCATTTGCTTCTGAATCGTCTTCACTACAGCTAGTGGTTGTCTGGTTATCACTCTGAAAAGCAAATACAAATTTGTCCATCATTCTTAACCCTTTCTCACACGACTAAATTTTATGGTTGTCCTATTCAAAAGCTGTTGCAGATGACAAAATAGATGTCAATAAAGGTTGGATTTGTGTAGAATATGGCAAAGAAAATATTGAGACAAAAGGAGAAACTGTTGGTTATCAGCC
>CAVMGG010001076.1:0-37147 GCA_963680895.1 Fragum sueziense | reverse complement strand
TGTCATTCACTGAGCCAGTCAGTCAGTCACTGAGTCAGTCAGTCTGTCGGTGGGTGGGTCAGTCACTGAGTCAGTCAGTCTGTCGGTGGGTGGGTCGGTCTGTGGGTGGGTCGGTCTGTGGGTGGGTCAGTCGGTCGGTCTGTGGGTGGGTCAGTCGGTCGGTCGGTCGGGTCGGGTCGGGTCGGGTCGGGTCGGGTCGGGTCGGGTCGGGGTCGGGTCGGGTCGGGTCGGGTCGGGTCGGGTCGGTCGGTCGGTCGGTCGGTCGGTCGGTCGGTCGGTCGGTCGGTCGGTCGGTCGGTCGGTCGGTCGGTCGGTCAGTCAGTCAGTCAGTCAGTCAGTCAGTCAGTCAGTCAGTCAGTCAGTCAGTCAGTCAGTTAGTCAGTCAGTCAGTCAGTCAGTCAGTTAGTCAGTTAGTCAGCTACTCACTCAGTCAGTCAGTCAGTCAGTCAGTCAGTCAGTCAGTCAGTCAGTCAGTCAGTCAGTCAGTCAGTCAGTCAGTCAGTCAGTCAGTCAGTCAGTCAGTCAGTCAGTCAGTCAGTCTGCCAGTAGGTCAGCCAGTCAGTCAGTAGGTCATTCTGTCAGTCTGTGGGTCAGCCAGTCCGTCATTAGGTCATTCAGCAGTCATAAGGTCAGTCAGTCAGTCAGTCAGTCAGTCAGCTAGTCAGTCAGCTAGTCAGCTAGTTAGTCAGCTAGTCACTCAGTCTGTCAGACAGCTAGTCACTCAGTAGGTTGGTCAGTCAGTCGGTCTTACCGTCGGTCGGTCAGTCAGTCACTCAGTCTGTCAGACAGCTAGTCACTCAGTCTGTCAGACATCTACTCACTCAGTCAGTCAGTATGTCAGCCAGTCAGTCAGTCAGTAAATCAGTCAGTCAGTCACAGTCAGTGAGTCAGTCACAGTAAGTGAGTCAGTCACAGTCAGTGAGTCAGTCAGTGAGTCAGTCACAGTCAGTGAGTCAGTCTGTGAGTCAGTCAGTCATTTAGTCAGTAGGTCAGTCAGTCTGTCTCTCAGTCAGTAGGTCAGTCTGTCAGTAGGTCTTTCAGTAGGTCAGTCATTTGGTCGATCGATCAGTCAGTCAGTTAGTCAGTCTGCCAGTAGGTCAGCCAGTCAGTCAGTAGGTCATTCTGTCAGTCAGTGGGTCAGCCAGTCCGTCATTAGGGTCATTCAGCAGTCACTAGGTCAGCCAATCTGTAAGTCAGTCAGTTAGTTGGTCAGTCAGCTAATCACTCAGACTGTAAGACAGCTAGTCACTCAGTCTGTCAGACAGCTAGTCACCCAGTCAGTCAGTCAGACAGCTAGTCACTCAGTCTGTCAGACAGCTAGTCACTCAGTCAGTCAGTAGGTCAGCCAGTCAGTCAGTCAGTAGGTCAACCAGTTAGCAGGTCAAGAGATCAGTCAGTCAGTCAGTAGATCAGCCAGTCAGTCAGTAGGTCAATTTGTCATTCAGTGGGTCAGTCAGTCTGTCTTTAGGTAATCAAGTCTGTCAGTCAGCCAGTCACTCAGTAGGTCAGTCAGTTGCTCAGCCTGTCATTCACTGAGCCAGTCAGTCAGTCACTGAGTCAGTCAGTCTGTCGGTGGGTGGGTCAGTCACTGAGTCAGTCAGTCTGTCGGTGGGTGGGTCGGTCTGTGGGTGGGTCGGTCTGTGGGTGGGTCAGTCGGTCGGTCGGTCGGTCGGTCGGTCGGTCGGTCGGTAGGTCGGTCGGTCGGTCGGGTCGGGTCGGGTCGGGTCGGGTCGGGTTGGGTCGGGTCGGGTCGGGTCGGGTCGGGTCGGTCGGTCGGTCGGTCGGTCGGTCGGTCGGTCGGTCGGTCGGTCGGTCGGTCGGTCGGTCGGTCGGTCAGTCAGTCAGTCAGTCAGTCAGTCAGTCAGTTAGTCAGTTAGTCAGCTACTCAGTCAGTCAGTCAGTCAGTTAGTCAGTCAGTCAGTCAGTCAGTCAGTCAGTCAGTCAGTCAGTCAGTCAGTCAGTCAGTCAGTCAGTCAGTCAGTCAGTCAGTCAGTCAGTCAGTCAGTCAGTCAGTCAGTCAGTCAGTCAGTCTGCAGTAGGTCAGCCAGTCAGTCAGTAGGTCATTCTGTCAGTCTGTGGGTCAGCCAGTCCGTCATTAGGTCATTCAGCAGTCATAAGGTCAGTCAGTCAGTCAGTCAGTCAGTCAGCTAGTCAGTCAGCTAGTCAGCTAGTAAGTCAGCTAGTCACTCAGTCTGTCAGACAGCTAGTCACTCAGTAGGTTGGTCAGTCAGTCGGTCTTACCGTCGGTCGGTCAGTCAGTCACTCCGTCTGTCAGACAGCTAGTCACTCAGTCTGTCAGACATCTACTCACTCAGTCAGTCAGTATGTCAGCCAGTCAGTCAGTCAGTAAATCAGTCAGTCAGTCACAGTCAGTGAGTCAGTCACAGTAAGTGAGTCAGTCACAGTCAGTGAGTCAGTCAGTGAGTCAGTCACAGTCAGTGAGTCAGTCTGTGAGTCAGTCAGTCAGTCATTCAGTCAGTAGGTCAGTCAGTCTGTCTCTCAGTCAGTAGGTCAGTCTGTCAGTAGGTCTTTCAGTAGGTCAGTCATTTGGTCGATCGATCAGTCAGTCAGTTAGTCAGTCTGCCAGTAGGTCAGCCAGTCAGTCAGTAGGTCATTCTGTCAGTCAGTGGGTCAGCCAGTCCGTCATTAGGTCATTCAGCAGTCACTAGGTCAGCCAATCTGTAAGTCAGTCAGTTAGTTGGTCAGTCAGCTAATCACTCAGACTGTAAGACAGCTAGTCACTCAGTCTGTCAGACAGCTAGTCACCCAGTCAGTCAGTCAGACAGCTAGTCACTCAGTCTGTCAGACAGCTAGTCACTCAGTCAGTCAGTAGGTCAGCCAGTCAGTCAGTCAGTAGGTCAACCAGTTAGCAGGTCAAGAGATCAGTCAGTCAGTCAGTAGATCAGCCAGTCAGTCAGTAGGTCAATTTGTCATTCAGTGGGTCAGTCAGTCTGTCTTTAGGTCATCAAGTCTGTCAGTCAGCCAGTCACTCAGTAGGTCAGTCAGTTGCTCAGCCTGTCATTCACTGAGCCAGTCAGTCAGTCACTGAGTCAGTCAGTCTGTCGGTGGGTGGGTCAGTCACTGAGTCAGTCAGTCTGTCGGTGGGTGGGTCGGTCTGTGGGTGGGTCGGTCTGTGGGTGGTCAGTCGGTCGGTCGGTCAGTCGGTAGGTCGGTCGGTCGGTCGGGTCGGGTCGGGGTCGGGGTCGGGTCGGGTCGGGTCGGTCGGGGTCGGTCGGTCGGTCGGTCGGTCGGTCGTCGGTCGGTCGGTCGGTCGGTCGGTCGGTCAGTCAGTCAGTCAGTCAGTCAGTCAGTCAGTCAGTCAGTCAGTTAGTCAGTCAGTCAGTCAGTCAGTTAGTCAGTTAGTCAGCTACTCAGTCAGTCAGTCAGTCAGTCAGTCAGTCAGTCAGTCAGTCAGTCAGTCAGTCAGTCAGTCAGTCAGTCAGTCAGTCACTCAGTCAGTCAGTCACTCAGTCAGTCAGTCAGTCAGTCAGTCAGTCAGTCTGCCGGTAGGTCAGCCAGTCAGTCAGTAGGTCATTCTGTCAGTCTGTGGGTCAGCCAGTCCGTCATTAGGTCATTCAGCAGTCATAAGGTCAGTCAGTCAGTCAGTCAGTCAGTCAGCTAGTCAGTCAGCTAGTCAGCTAGTTAGTCAGCTAGTCACTCAGTCTGTCAGACAGCTAGTCACTCAGTAGGTTGGTCAGTCAGTCGGTCTTACCGTCGGTCGGTCAGTCAGTCACTCAGTCTGTCAGACAGCTAGTCACTCAGTCTGTCAGACATCTACTCACTCAGTCAGTCAGTATGTCAGCCAGTCAGTCAGTCAGTAAATCAGTCAGTCAGTCACAGTCAGTGAGTCAGTCACAGTAAGTGAGTCAGTCACAGTCAGTGAGTCAGTCAGTGAGTCAGTCACAGTCAGTGAGTCAGTCTGTGAGTCAGTCAGTCATTCAGTCAGTAGGTCAGTCAGTCTGTCTCTCAGTCAGTAGGTCAGTCTGTCAGTAGGTCTTTCAGTAGGTCAGTCATTTGGTCGATCGATCAGTCAGTCAGTTAGTCAGTCTGCCAGTAGGTCAGCCAGTCAGTCAGTAGGTCATTCTGTCAGTCAGTGGGTCAGCCAGTCCGTCATTAGGTCATTCAGCAGTCACTAGGTCAGCCAATCTGTAAGTCAGTCAGTTAGTTGGTCAGTCAGCTAATCACTCAGACTGTAAGACAGCTAGTCACTCAGTCTGTCAGACAGCTAGTCACCCAGTCAGTCAGTCAGACAGCTAGTCACTCAGTCTGTCAGACAGCTAGTCACTCAGTCAGTCAGTAGGTCAGCCAGTCAGTCAGTCAGTAGGTCAACCAGTTAGCAGGTCAAGAGATCAGTCAGTCAGTCAGTAGATCAGCCAGTCAGTCAGTAGGTCAATTTGTCATTCAGTGGGTCAGTCAGTCTGTCTTTAGGTCATCAAGTCTGTCAGTCAGCCAGTCACTCAGTAGGTCAGTCAGTTGCTCAGCCTGTCATTCACTGAGCCAGTCAGTCAGTCACTGAGTCAGTCAGTCTGTCGGTGGGTGGGTCAGTCACTGAGTCAGTCAGTCTGTCGGTGGGTGGGTCGGTCTGTGGGTGGGTCGGTCTGTGGGTGGGTCAGTCGGTCGGTCGGTCGGTCGGTAGGTCGGTCGGTCGGTCGGGTCGGGTCGGGTCGGGTCGGGTCGGGTCGGGTCGGGTCGGGTCGGGTCGGGTCGGGTCGGGTCGGGTCGGGTCGGGTCGGTCGGTCGGTCGGTCGGTCGGTCGGTCGGTCGGTCGGTCGGTCGGTCGGTCGGTCGGTCAGTCAGTCAGTCAGTCAGTCAGTCAGTCAGTCAGTCAGTCAGTCAGTCAGTCAGTCAGTCAGTCAGTCAGTCAGTCAGTCAGTCAGTCAGTTAGTCAGTTAGTCAGCTACTCAGTCAGTCAGTCAGTCAGTCAGTCAGTCAGTCAGTCAGTCAGTCAGTCAGTCAGTCAGTCAGTCAGTCAGTCAGTCAGTCAGTCAGTCAGTCAGTCAGTCAGTCAGTCAGTCAGTCAGTCAGTCAGTCTGCCAGTAGGTCAGCCAGTCAGTCAGTAGGTCATTCTGTCAGTCTGTGGGTCAGCGAGTCCGTCATTAGGTCATTCAGCAGTCATAAGGTCAGTCAGTCAGTCAGTCAGTCAGTCAGCTAGTCAGTCAGCTAGTCAGCTAGTTAGTCAGCTAGTCACTCAGTCTGTCAGACAGCTAGTCACTCAGTAGGTTGGTCAGTCAGTCGGTCTTACCGTCGGTCGGTCAGTCAGTCACTCAGTCTGTCAGACAGCTAGTCACTCAGTCTGTCAGACATCTACTCACTCAGTCAGTCAGTATGTCAGCCAGTCAGTCAGTAAATCAGTCAGTCAGTCACAGTCAGTGAGTCAGTCACAGTAAGTGAGTCAGTCACAGTCAGTGAGTCAGTCAGTGAGTCAGTCACAGTCAGTGAGTCAGTCTGTGAGTCAGTCAGTCATTCAGTCAGTAGGTCAGTCAGTCTGTCTCTCAGTCAGTAGGTCAGTCTGTCAGTAGGTCTTTCAGTAGGTCAGTCATTTGGTCGATCGATCAGTCAGTCAGTTAGTCAGTCTGCCAGTAGGTCAGCCAGTCAGTCAGTAGGTCATTCTGTCAGTCAGTGGGTCAGCCAGTCCGTCATTAGGTCATTCAGCAGTCACTAGGTCAGCCAATCTGTAAGTCAGTCAGTTAGTTGGTCAGTCAGCTAATCACTCAGACTGTAAGACAGCTAGTCACTCAGTCTGTCAGACAGCTAGTCACCCAGTCAGTCAGTCAGACAGCTAGTCACTCAGTCTGTCAGACAGCTAGTCACTCAGTCAGTCAGTAGGTCAGCCAGTCAGTCAGTCAGTAGGTCAACCAGTTAGCAGGTCAAGAGATCAGTCAGTCAGTCAGTAGATCAGCCAGTCAGTCAGTAGGTCAATTTGTCATTCAGTGGGTCAGTCAGTCTGTCTTTAGGTCATCAAGTCTGTCAGTCAGCCAGTCACTCAGTAGGTCAGTCAGTTGCTCAGCCTGTCATTCACTGAGCCAGTCAGTCAGTCACTGAGTCAGTCAGTCTGTCGGTGGGTGGGTCAGTCACTGAGTCAGTCAGTCTGTCGGTGGGTGGGTCGGTCTGTGGGTGGGTCGGTCTGTGGGTGGGTCAGTCGGTCGGTCGGTCGGTCGGTCGGTCGGTAGGTCGGTCGGTCGGTCGGGTCGGGTCGGGTCGGGTCGGGTCGGGTCGGGTTGGGTCGGGTCGGGTCGGGTCGGGTCGGGTCGGTCGGTCGGTCGGTCGGTCGGTCGGTCGGTCGGTCGGTCGGTCGGTCGGTCGGTCAGTCAGTCAGTCAGTCAGTCAGTCAGTCAGTCAGTCAGTCAGTCAGTCAGTCAGTCAGTCAGTCAGTCAGTCAGTCAGTCAGTCAGTCAGTCAGTCAGTCAGTCAGTCAGTCTGCCAGTAGGTCAGCCAGTCAGTCAGTAGGTCATTCTGTCAGTCTGTGGGTCAGCCAGTCCGTCATTAGGTCATTCAGCAGTCATAAGGTCAGTCAGTCAGTCAGTCAGTCAGTCAGCTAGTCAGTCAGCTAGTCAGCTAGTTAGTCAGCTAGTCACTCAGTCTGTCAGACAGCTAGTCACTCAGTAGGTTGGTCAGTCAGTCGGTCTTACCGTCGGTCGGTCAGTCAGTCACTCAGTCTGTCAGACAGCTAGTCACTCAGTCTGTCAGACATCTACTCACTCAGTCAGTCAGTATGTCAGCCAGTCAGTCAGTCAGTAAATCAGTCAGTCAGTCACAGTCAGTGAGTCAGTCACAGTAAGTGAGTCAGTCACAGTCAGTGAGTCAGTCAGTGAGTCAGTCACAGTCAGTGAGTCAGTCTGTGAGTCAGTCAGTCAGTCATTCAGTCAGTAGGTCAGTCAGTCTGTCTCTCAGTCAGTAGGTCAGTCTGTCAGTAGGTCTTTCAGTAGGTCAGTCATTTTGTCGATCGATCAGTCAGTCAGTTAGTCAGTCTGCCAGTAGGTCAGCCAGTCAGTCAGTAGGTCATTCTGTCAGTCAGTGGGTCAGCCAGTCCGTCATTAGGTCATTCAGCAGTCACTAGGTCAGCCAATCTGTAAGTCAGTCAGTTAGTTGGTCAGTCAGCTAATCACTCAGACTGTAAGACAGCTAGTCACTCAGTCTGTCAGACAGCTAGTCACCCAGTCAGTCAGTCAGACAGCTAGTCACTCAGTCTGTCAGACAGCTAGTCACTCAGTCAGTCAGTAGGTCAGCCAGTCAGTCAGTCAGTAGGTCAACCAGTTAGCAGGTCAAGAGATCAGTCAGTCAGTCAGTAGATCAGCCAGTCAGTCAGTAGGTCAATTTGTCATTCAGTGGGTCAGTCAGTCTGTCTTTAGGTCATCAAGTCTGTCAGTCAGCCAGTCACTCAGTAGGTCAGTCAGTTGCTCAGCCTGTCATTCACTGAGCCTGTCAGTCAGTCACTGAGTCAGTCAGTCTGTCGGTGGGTGGGTCAGTCACTGAGTCAGTCAGTCTGTCGGTGGGTGGGTCGGTCTGTGAGTGGGTCGGTCTGTGGGTGGGTCAGTCGGTCGGTCGGTCGGTCGGTAGGTCGGTCGGTCGGTCGGGTCGGGTCGGGTCGGGTCGGGTCGGGTCGGGTCGGGTCGGGTCGGGTCGGGTCGGGTCGGTCGGTCGGTCGGTCGGTCGGTCGGTCGGTCGGTCGGTCGGTCGGTCAGTCAGTCAGTCAGTCAGTCAGTCAGTCAGTCAGTCAGTCAGTCAGTCAGTCAGTCAGTTAGTCAGTCAGTCAGTCAGTCAGTTAGTCAATTAGTCAGCTACTCAGTCAGTCAGTCATTCAGTCAGTCAGTCAGTCAGTCAGTCAGTCAGTCAGTCAGTCAGTCAGTCAGTCAGTCAGTCAGTCAGTCAGTCAGTCAGTCAGTCAGTCAGTCAGTCAGTCAGTCAGTCAGTCAGTCAGTCTGCCAGTAGGTCAGCCAGTCAGTCAGTAGGTCATTCTGTCAGTCTGTGGGTCAGCCAGTCCGTCATTAGGTCATTCAGCAGTCATAAGGTCAGTCAGTCAGTCAGTCAGTCAGTCAGCTAGTCAGTCAGCTAGTCAGCTAGTTAGTCAGCTAGTCACTCAGTCTGTCAGACAGCTAGTCACTCAGTAGGTTGGTCAGTCAGTCGGTCTTACCGTCGGTCGGTCAGTCAGTCACTCAGTCTGTCAGACAGCTAGTCACTCAGTCTGTCAGACATCTACTCACTCAGTCAGTCAGTATGTCAGCCAGTCAGTCAGTCAGTAAATCAGTCAGTCAGTCACAGTCAGTGAGTCAGTCACAGTAAGTGAGTCAGTCACAGTCAGTGAGTCAGTCAGTGAGTCAGTCACAGTCAGTGAGTCAGTCTGTGAGTCAGTCAGTCATTCAGTCAGTAGGTCAGTCAGTCTGTCTCTCAGTCAGTAGGTCAGTCTGTCAGTAGGTCTTTCAGTAGGTCAGTCATTTGGTCGATCGATCAGTCAGTCAGTTAGTCAGTCTGCCAGTAGGTCAGCCAGTCAGTCAGTAGGTCATTCTGTCAGTCAGTGGGTCAGCCAGTCCGTCATTAGGTCATTCAGCAGTCACTAGGTCAGCCAATCTGTAAGTCAGTCAGTTAGTTGGTCAGTCAGCTAATCACTCAGACTGTAAGACAGCTAGTCACTCAGTCTGTCAGACAGCTAGTCACCCAGTCAGTCAGTCAGACAGCTAGTCACTCAGTCTGTCAGACAGCTAGTCACTCAGTCAGTCAGTAGGTCAGCCAGTCAGTCAGTCAGTAGGTCAACCAGTTAGCAGGTCAAGAGATCAGTCAGTCAGTCAGTAGATCAGCCAGTCAGTCAGTAGGTCAATTTGTCATTCAGTGGGTCAGTCAGTCTGTCTTTAGGTCATCAAGTCTGTCAGTCAGCCAGTCACTCAGTAGGTCAGTCAGTTGCTCAGCCTGTCATTCACTGAGCCAGTCAGTCAGTCACTGAGTCAGTCAGTCTGTCGGTGGGTGGGTCAGTCACTGAGTCAGTCAGTCTGTCGGTGGGTGGGTCGGTCTGTGGGTGGGTCGGTCTGTGGGCGGGTCAGTCGGTCGGTCGGTCGGTCGGTCGGTAGGTCGGTCGGTCGGTCGGGTCGGGTCGGGTCGGGTCGGGTCGGGTCGGGTCGGGTTGGGTCGGGTCGGGTCGGGTCGGGTCGGGTCGGTCGGTCGGTCGGTCGGTCGGTCGGTCGGTCGGTCGGTCGGTCGGTCGGTCGGTCGGTCGGTCGGTCGGTCGGTCGGTCGGTCGGTCAGTCAGTCAGTCAGTCAGTCAGTCAGTCAGTCAGTCAGTCAGTCAGTCAGTCAGTTAGTCAGTCAGTCAGTCAGTCAGTTAGTCAGTTAGTCAGCTACTCAGTCAGTCAGTCAGTCAGTCAGTCAGTCAGTCAGTCAGTCAGTCAGTCAGTCAGTCAGTCAGTCAGTCAGTCAGGCAGTCAGTCAGTCAGTCAGTCAGTCAGTCAGTCAGTCAGTCTGCCAGTAGTTCAGCCAGTCAGTCAGTAGGTCATTCTGTCAGTCTGTGGGTCAGCCAGTCCGTCATTAGGTCATTCAGCAGTCATAAGGTCAGTCAGTCAGTCAGTCAGTCAGTCAGCTAGTCAGTCAGCTAGTCAGCTAGTTAGTCAGCTAGTCACTCAGTCTGTCAGACAGCTAGTCACTCAGTAGGTTGGTCAGTCAGTCGGTCTTACCGTCGGTCGGTCAGTCAGTCACTCAGTCTGTCAGACAGCTAGTCACTCAGTCTGTCAGACATCTACTCACTCAGTCAGTCAGTATGTCAGCCAGTCAGTCAGTCAGTAAATCAGTCAGTCAGTCACAGTCAGTGAGTCAGTCACAGTAAGTGAGTCAGTCACAGTCAGTGAGTCAGTCAGTGAGTCAGTCACAGTCAGTGAGTCAGTCTGTGAGTCAGTCAGTCATTCAGTCAGTAGGTCAGTCAGTCTGTCTCTCAGTCAGTAGGTCAGTCTGTCAGTAGGTCTTTCAGTAGGTCAGTCATTTGGTCGATCGATCAGTCAGTCAGTTAGTCAGTCTGCCAGTAGGTCAGCCAGTCAGTCAGTAGGTCATTCTGTCAGTCAGTGGGTCAGCCAGTCCGTCATTAGGTCATTCAGCAGTCACTAGGTCAGCCAATCTGTAAGTCAGTCAGTTAGTTGGTCAGTCAGCTAATCACTCAGACTGTAAGACAGCTAGTCACTCAGTCTGTCAGACAGCTAGTCACCCAGTCAGTCAGTCAGACAGCTAGTCACTCAGTCTGTCAGACAGCTAGTCACTCAGTCAGTCAGTAGGTCAGCCAGTCAGTCAGTCAGTAGGTCAACCAGTTAGCAGGTCAAGAGATCAGTCAGTCAGTCAGTAGATCAGCCAGTCAGTCAGTAGGTCAATTTGTCATTCAGTGGGTCAGTCAGTCTGTCTTTAGGTCATCAAGTCTGTCAGTCAGCCAGTCACTCAGTAGGTCAGTCAGTTGCTCAGCCTGTCATTCACTGCGCCAGTCAGTCAGTCACTGAGTCAGTCAGTCTGTCGGTGGGTGGGTCAGTCACTGAGTCAGTCAGTCTGTCGGTGGGTGGGTCGGTCTGTGGGTGGGTCGGTCTGTGGGTGGGTCAGTCGGTCGGTCGGTCGGTCGGTCGGTCGGTCGGTAGGTCAGTCGGTCGGTCGGGTCGGGTCGGGTCGGGTCGGGTCGGGTCGGGTTGGGTCGGGTCGGGTCGGGTCGGGTCGGGTCGGTCGGTCGGTCGGTCGGTCGGTCGGTCGGTCGGTCGGTCGGTCGGTCGGTCGGTCAGTCAGTCAGTCAGTCAGTCAGTCAGTCAGTCAGTCAGTCAGTCAGTCAGTCAGTCAGTTAGTCAGTCAGTCAGTCAGTCAGTTAGTCAGTTAGTCAGCTACTCAGTCAGTCAGTCAGTCAGTCAGTCAGTCAGTCAGTCAGTCAGTCAGTCAGTCAGTCAGTCAGTCAGTCAGTCAGTCAGTCAGTCAGTCAGTCAGTCAGTCAGTCAGTCAGTCAGTCAGTCAGTCAGTCAGTCAGTCAGTCTGCCAGTAGGTCAGCCAGTCAGTCAGTAGGTCATTCTGTCAGTCTGTGGGTCAGCCAGTCCGTCATTAGGTCATTCAGCAGTCATTAGGTCAGTCAGTCAGTCAGTCAGTCAGCTAGTCAGTCAGCTAGTCAGCTAGTTAGTCAGCTAGTCACTCAGTCTGTCAGACAGCTAGTCACTCAGTAGGTTGGTCAGTCAGTCGGTCTTACCGTCGGTCGGTCAGTCAGTCACTCAGTCTGTCAGACAGCTAGTCACTCAGTCTGTCAGACATCTACTCACTCAGTCAGTCAGTATGTCAGCCAGTCAGTCAGTCAGTAAATCAGTCAGTCAGTCACAGTCAGTGAGTCAGTCACAGTAAGTGAGTCAGTCACAGTCAGTGAGTCAGTCAGTGAGTCAGTCACAGTCAGTGAGTCAGTCTGTGAGTCAGTCAGTCAGTCATTCAGTCAGTAGGTCAGTCAGTCTGTCTCTCAGTCAGTAGGTCAGTCTGTCAGTAGGTCTTTCAGTAGGTCAGTCATTTGGTCGATCGATCAGTCAGTCAGTTAGTCAGTCTGCCAGTAGGTCAGCCAGTCAGTCAGTAGGTCATTCTGTCAGTCAGTGGGTCAGCCAGTCCGTCATTAGGTCATTCAGCAGTCACTAGGTCAGCCAATCTGTAAGTCAGTCAGTTAGTTGGTCAGTCAGCTAATCACTCAGACTGTAAGACAGCTAGTCACTCAGTCTGTCAGACAGCTAGTCACCCAGTCAGTCAGTCAGACAGCTAGTCACTCAGTCTGTCAGACAGCTAGTCACTCAGTCAGTCAGTAGGTCAGCCAGTCAGTCAGTCAGTAGGTCAACCAGTTAGCAGGTCAAGAGATCAGTCAGTCAGTCAGTAGATCAGCCAGTCAGTCAGTAGGTCAATTTGTCATTCAGTGGGTCAGTCAGTCTGTCTTTAGGTCATCAAGTCTGTCAGTCAGCCAGTCACTCAGTAGGTCAGTCAGTTGCTCAGCCTGTCATTCACTGAGCCAGTCAGTCAGTCACTGAGTCAGTCAGTCTGTCGGTGGGTGGGTCAGTCACTGAGTCAGTCAGTCTGTCGGTGGGTGGGTCGGTCTGTGGGTGGGTCGGTCTGTGGGTGGGTCAGTCGGTCGGTCGGTCGGTCGGTCGGTCGGTCGGTAGGTCGGTCGGTCGGTCGGGTCGGGTCGGGTCGGGTCGGGTCGGGTCGGGTTGGGTCGGGTCGGGTCGGGTCGGGTCGGGTCGGTCGGTCGGTCGGTCGGTCGGTCGGTCGGTCGGTCGGTCGGTCGGACGGTCGGTCGGTCGGTCGGTCAGTCAGTCAGTCAGTCAGTCAGTCAGTCAGTCAGTCAGTCAGTCAGTCAGTCAGTCAGTCAGTCAGTCAGTCAGTCAGTCAGTTAGTCAGTCAGTTAGTCAGTCAGTTAGTCAGTTAGTCAGCTACTCAGTCAGTCAGTCAGTCAGTCAGTCAGTCAGTCAGTCAGTCAGTCAGTCAGTCAGTCAGTCAGTCAGTCAGTCAGTCAGTCAGTCAGTCAGTCAGTCAGTCAGTCAGTCAGTCAGTCAGTCAGTCAGTCTGCCAGTAGGTCAGCCAGTCAGTCAGTAGGTCATTCTGTCAGTCTGTGGGTCAGCCAGTCCGTCATTAGGTCATTCAGCAGTCATAAGGTCAGTCAGTCAGTCAGTCAGTCAGTCAGCTAGTCAGTCAGCTAGTCAGCTGGTTAGTCAGCTAGTCACTCAGTCTGTCAGACAGCTAGTCACTCAGTAGGTTGGTCAGTCAGTCGGTCTTACCGTCGGTCGGTCAGTCAGTCACTCAGTCTGTCAGACAGCTAGTCACTCAGTCTGTCAGACATCTACTCACTCAGTCAGTCAGTATGTCAGCCAGTCAGTCAGTCAGTAAATCAGTCAGTCAGTCACAGTCAGTGAGTCAGTCACAGTAAGTGAGTCAGTCACAGTCAGTGAGTCAGTCAGTGAGTCAGTCACAGTCAGTGAGTCAGTCTGTGAGTCAGTCAGTCATTCAGTCAGTAGGTCAGTCAGTCTGTCTCTCAGTCAGTAGGTCAGTCTGTCAGTAGGTCTTTCAGTAGGTCAGTCATTTGGTCGATCGATCAGTCAGTCAGTTAGTCAGTCTGCCAGTAGGTCAGCCAGTCAGTCAGTAGGTCATTCTGTCAGTCAGTGGGTCAGCCAGTCCGTCATTAGGTCATTCAGCAGTCACTAGGTCAGCCAATCTGTAAGTCAGTCAGTTAGTTGGTCAGTCAGCTAATCACTCAGACTGTAAGACAGCTAGTCACTCAGTCTGTCAGACAGCTAGTCACCCAGTCAGTCAGTCAGACAGCTAGTCACTCAGTCTGTCAGACAGCTAGTCACTCAGTCAGTCAGTAGGTCAGCCAGTCAGTCAGTCAGTAGGTCAACCAGTTAGCAGGTCAAGAGATCAGTCAGTCAGTCAGTAGATCAGCCAGTCAGTCAGTAGGTCAATTTGTCATTCAGTGGGTCAGTCAGTCTGTCTTTAGGTCATCAAGTCTGTCAGTCAGCCAGTCACTCAGTAGGTCAGTCAGTTGCTCAGCCTGTCATTCACTGAGCCAGTCAGTCAGTCACTGAGTCAGTCAGTCTGTCGGTGGGTGGGTCAGTCACTGAGTCAGTCAGTCTGTCGGTGGGTGGGTCGGTCTGTGGGTGGGTCGGTCTGTGGGTGGGTCAGTCGGTCGGTCGGTCGGTCGGTCGGTCGGTCGGTAGGTCGGTCGGTCGGTCGGTCGGGTCGGGTCGGGTCGGGTCGGGTCGGGTCGGGTCGGGTCGGGTCGGGTTGGGTCGGGTCGGGTCGGGTCGGGTCGGGTCGGTCGGTCGGTCGGTCGGTCGGTCGGTCGGTCGGTCGGTCGGTCGGTCGGTCGGTCAGTCAGTCAGTCAGTCAGTCAGTCAGTCAGTCAGTCAGTCAGTCAGTCAGTCAGTCAGTCAGTTAGTCAGTCTGTCAGTCAGTCAGTTAGTCAGTTAGTCAGCTACTCAGTCAGTCAGTCAGTCAGTCAGTCAGTCAGTCAGTCAGTCAGTCAGTCAGTCAGTCAGTCAGTCAGTCAGTCAGTCAGTCAGTCAGTCAGTCAGTCAGTCAGTCAGTCAGTCAGTCTGCCAGTAGGTCAGCCAGTCAGTCAGTAGGTCATTCTGTCAGTCTGTGGGTCAGCCAGTCCGTCATTAGGTCATTCAGCAGTCATAAGGTCAGTCAGTCAGTCAGTCAGTCAGCTAGTCAGTCAGCTAGTCAGCTAGTTAGTCAGCTAGTCACTCAGTCTGTCAGACAGCTAGTCACTCAGTAGGTTGGTCAGTCAGTCGGTCTTACCGTCGGTCGGTCAGTCAGTCACTCAGTCTGTCAGACAGCTAGTCACTCAGTCTGTCAGACATCTACTCACTCAGTCAGTCAGTATGTCAGCCAGTCAGTCAGTCAGTAAATCAGTCAGTCAGTCACAGTCAGTGAGTCAGTCACAGTAAGTGAGTCAGTCACAGTCAGTGAGTCAGTCAGTGAGTCAGTCACAGTCAGTGAGTCAGTCTGTGAGTCAGTCAGTCAGTCATTCAGTCAGTAGGTCAGTCAGTCTGTCTCTCAGTCAGTAGGTCAGTCTGTCAGTAGGTCTTTCAGTAGGTCAGTCATTTGGTCGATCGATCAGTCAGTCAGTTAGTCAGTCTGCCAGTAGGTCAGCCAGTCAGTCAGTAGGTCATTCTGTCAGTCAGTGGGTCAGCCAGTCCGTCATTAGGTCATTCAGCAGTCACTAGGTCAGCCAATCTGTAAGTCAGTCAGTTAGTTGGTCAGTCAGCTAATCACTCAGACTGTAAGACAGCTAGTCACTCAGTCTGTCAGACAGCTAGTCACCCAGTCAGTCAGTCAGACAGCTAGTCACTCAGTCTGTCAGACAGCTAGTCACTCAGTCAG
Organism: Fragum sueziense; assembly: GCA_963680895.1. Taxonomy (NCBI): domain Eukaryota; kingdom Metazoa; phylum Mollusca; class Bivalvia; order Cardiida; family Cardiidae; genus Fragum; species Fragum sueziense. The sequence continues at coordinate 22,303 of CAVMGG010001076.1, read as the reverse complement.
TCAGTAGGTCAGCCAGTCAGTCAGTCAGTAGGTCAACCAGTTAGCAGGTCAAGAGATCAGTCAGTCAGTCAGTAGATCAGCCAGTCAGTCAGTAGGTCAATTTGTCATTCAGTGGGTCAGTCAGTCTGTCTTTAGGTCATCAAGTCTGTCAGTCAGCCAGTCACTCAGTAGGTCAGTCAGTTGCTCAGCCTGTCATTCACTGAGCCAGTCAGTCAGTCACTGAGTCAGTCAGTCTGTCGGTGGGTGGGTCAGTCACTGAGTCAGTCAGTCTGTCGGTGGGTGGGTCGGTCTGTGGGTGGGTCGGTCTGTGGGTGGGTCAGTCGGTCGGTCGGTCGGTCGGTAGGTCGGTCGGTCGGTCGGGTCGGGTCGGGTCGGGTCGGGTCGGGTCGGGTCGGGTCGGGTCGGGTCGGGTCGGGTCGGTCGGTCGGTCGGTCGGTCGGTCGGTCGGTCGTTCGGTCGGTCGGTCGGTCGGTCGGTCGGTCAGTCAGTCAGTCAGTCAGTCAGTCAGTCAGTCAGTCAGTCAGTCAGTCAGTCAGTTAGTCAGTCAGTCAGTCAGTCAGTTAGTCAGTTAGTCAGCTACTCAGTCAGTCAGTCAGTCAGTCAGTCAGTCAGTCAGTCAGTCAGTCAGTCAGTCAGTCAGTCAGTCAGTCAGTCAGTCAGTCAGTCAGTCAGTCAGTCAGTCAGTCAGTCAGTCAGTCTGCCAGTAGGTCAGCCAGTCAGTCAGTAGGTCATTCTGTCAGTCTGTGGGTCAGCCAGTCCGTCATTAGGTCATTCAGCAGTCATAAGGTCAGTCAGTCAGTCAGTCAGTCAGTCAGTCAGCTAGTCAGTCAGCTAGTCAGCTAGTTAGTCAGCTAGTCACTCAGTCTGTCAGACAGCTAGTCACTCAGTAGGTTGGTCAGTCAGTCGGTCTTACCGTCGGTCGGTCAGTCAGTCACTCAGTCTGTCAGACAGCTAGTCACTCAGTCTGTCAGACATCTACTCACTCAGTCAGTCAGTATGTCAGCCAGTCAGTCAGTCAGTAAATCAGTCAGTCAGTCACAGTCAGTGAGTCAGTCACAGTAAGTGAGTCAGTCACAGTCAGTGAGTCAGTCAGTGAGTCAGTCACAGTCAGTGAGTCAGTCTGTGAGTCAGTCAGTCATTCAGTCAGTAGGTCAGTCAGTCTGTCTCTCAGTCAGTAGGTCAGTCTGTCAGTAGGTCTTTCAGTAGGTCAGTCATTTGGTCGATCGATCAGTCAGTCAGTTAGTCAGTCTGCCAGTAGGTCAGCCAGTCAGTCAGTAGGTCATTCTGTCAGTCAGTGGGTCAGCCAGTCCGTCATTAGGTCATTCAGCAGTCACTAGGTCAGCCAATCTGTAAGTCAGTCAGTTAGTTGGTCAGTCAGCTAATCACTCAGACTGTAAGACAGCTAGTCACTCAGTCTGTCAGACAGCTAGTCACCCAGTCAGTCAGTCAGACAGCTAGTCACTCAGTCTGTCAGACAGCTAGTCACTCAGTCAGTCAGTAGGTCAGCCAGTCAGTCAGTCAGTAGGTCAACCAGTTAGCAGGTCAAGAGATCAGTCAGTCAGTCAGTAGATCAGCCAGTCAGTCAGTAGGTCAATTTGTCATTCAGTGGGTCAGTCAGTCTGTCTTTAGGTCATCAAGTCTGTCAGTCAGCCAGTCACTCAGTAGGTCAGTCAGTTGCTCAGCCTGTCATTCACTGAGCCAGTCAGTCAGTCACTGAGTCAGTCAGTCTGTCGGTGGGTGGGTCAGTCACTGAGTCAGTCAGTCTGTCGGTGGGTGGGTCGGTCTGTGGGTGGGTCGGTCTGTGGGTGGGTCAGTCGGTCGGTCGGTCGGTCGGTCGGTCGGTAGGTCGGTCGGTCGGTCGGGTCGGGTCGGGTCGGGTCGGGTCGGGTCGGGTCGGGTTGGGTCGGGTCGGGTCGGGTCGGGTCGGGTCGGTCGGTCGGTCGGTCGGTCGGTCGGTCGGTCGGTCGGTCGGTCGGTCGGTCGGTCGGTCGGTCAGTCAGTCAGTCAGTCAGTCAGTCAGTCAGTCAGTCAGTCAGTCAGTCAGTCAGTCAGTTAGTCAGTCAGTCAGTCAGTCAGTTAGTCAGTTAGTCAGCTACTCAGTCAGTCAGTCAGTCAGTCAGTCAGTCAGTCAGTCAGTCAGTCAGTCAGTCAGTCAGTCAGTCAGTCAGTCAGTCAGTCAGTCAGTCAGTCAGTCAGTCAGTCAGTCAGTCAGTCAGTCTGCCAGTAGGTCAGCCAGTCAGTCAGTAGGTCATTCTGTCAGTCTGTGGGTCAGCCAGTCCGTCATTAGGTCATTCAGCAGTCATAAGGTCAGTCAGTCAGTCACTCAGTCAGTCAGCTAGTCAGTCAGCTAGTCAGCTAGTTAGTCAGCTAGTCACTCAGTCTGTCAGACAGCTAGTCACTCAGTAGGTTGGTCAGTCAGTCGGTCTTACCGTCGGTCGGTCAGTCAGTCACTCAGTCTGTCAGACAGCTAGTCACTCAGTCTGTCAGACATCTACTCACTCAGTCAGTCAGTATGTCAGCCAGTCAGTCAGTCAGTAAATCAGTCAGTCAGTCACAGTCAGTGAGTCAGTCACAGTAAGTGAGTCAGTCACAGTCAGTGAGTCAGTCAGTGAGTCAGTCACAGTCAGTGAGTCAGTCTGTGAGTCAGTCAGTCATTCAGTCAGTAGGTCAGTCAGTCTGTCTCTCAGTCAGTAGGTCAGTCTGTCAGTAGGTCTTTCAGTAGGTCAGTCATTTGGTCGATCGATCAGTCAGTCAGTTAGTCAGTCTGCCAGTAGGTCAGCCAGTCAGTCAGTAGGTCATTCTGTCAGTCAGTGGGTCAGCCAGTCCGTCATTAGGTCATTCAGCAGTCACTAGGTCAGCCAATCTGTAAGTCAGTCAGTTAGTTGGTCAGTCAGCTAATCACTCAGACTGTAAGACAGCTAGTCACTCAGTCTGTCAGACAGCTAGTCACCCAGTCAGTCAGTCAGACAGCTAGTCACTCAGTCTGTCAGACAGCTAGTCACTCAGTCAGTCAGTAGGTCAGCCAGTCAGTCAGTCAGTAGGTCAACCAGTTAGCAGGTCAAGAGATCAGTCAGTCAGTCAGTAGATCAGCCAGTCAGTCAGTAGGTCAATTTGTCATTCAGTGGGTCAGTCAGTCTGTCTTTAGGTCATCAAGTCTGTCAGTCAGCCAGTCACTCAGTAGGTCAGTCAGTTGCTCAGCCTGTCATTCACTGAGCCAGTCAGTCAGTCACTGAGTCAGTCATTCTGTCGGTGGGTGGGTCAGTCACTGAGTCAGTCAGTCTGTCGGTGGGTGGGTCGGTCTGTGGGTGGGTCGGTCTGTGGGTGGGTCAGTCGGTCGGTCGGTCGGTCGGTCGGTCGGTCGGTAGGTCGGTCGGTCGGTCGGGTCGGGTCGGGTCGGGTCGGGTCGGGTCGGGTCGGGTTGGGTCGGGTCGGGTCGGGTCGGGTCGGGTCGGTCGGTCGGTCGGTCGGTCGGTCGGTCGGTCGGTCGGTCGGTCGGTCGGTCGGTCGGTCGGTCGGTCGGTCGGTCAGTCAGTCAGTCAGTCAGTCAGTCAGTCAGTCAGTCAGTCAGTCAGTCAGTCAGTCAGTTAGTCAGTCAGTCAGTCAGTCAGTTAGTCAGTTAGTCAGCTACTCAGTCAGTCAGTCAGTCAGTCAGTCAGTCAGTCAGTCAGTCAGTCAGTCAGTCAGTCAGTCAGTCAGTCAGTCAGTCAGTCAGTCTGCCAGTAGGTCAGCCAGTCAGTCAGTAGGTCATTCTGTCAGTCTGTGGGTCAGCCAGTCCGTCATTAGGTCATTCAGCAGTCATAAGGTCAGTCAGTCAGTCAGTCAGTCAGTCAGCTAGTCAGTCAGCTAGTCAGCTAGTTAGTCAGCTAGTCACTCAGTCTGTCAGACAGCTAGTCACTCAGTAGGTTGGTCAGTCAGTCGGTCTTACCGTCGGTCGGTCAGTCAGTCACTCAGTCTGTCAGACAGCTAGTCACTCAGTCTGTCAGACATCTACTCACTCAGTCAGTCAGTATGTCAGCCAGTCAGTCAGTCAGTAAATCAGTCAGTCAGTCACAGTCAGTGAGTCAGTCACAGTAAGTGAGTCAGTCACAGTCAGTGAGTCAGTCAGTGAGTCAGTCACAGTCAGTGAGTCAGTCTGTGAGTCAGTCAGTCAGTCATTCAGTCAGTAGGTCAGTCAGTCTGTCTCTCAGTCAGTAGGTCAGTCTGTCAGTAGGTCTTTCAGTAGGTCAGTCATTTGGTCGATCGATCAGTCAGTCAGTTAGTCAGTCTGCCAGTAGGTCAGCCAGTCAGTCAGTAGGTCATTCTGTCAGTCAGTGGGTCAGCCAGTCCGTCATTAGGTCATTCAGCAGTCACTAGGTCAGCCAATCTGTAAGTCAGTCAGTTAGTTGGTCAGTCAGCTAATCACTCAGACTGTAAGACAGCTAGTCACTCAGTCTGTCAGACAGCTAGTCACCCAGTCAGTCAGTCAGACAGCTAGTCACTCAGTCTGTCAGACAGCTAGTCACTCAGTCAGTCAGTAGGTCAGCCAGTCAGTCAGTCAGTAGGTCAACCAGTTAGCAGGTCAAGAGATCAGTCAGTCAGTCAGTAGATCAGCCAGTCAGTCAGTAGGTCAATTTGTCATTCAGTGGGTCAGTCAGTCTGTCTTTAGGTCATCAAGTCTGTCAGTCAGCCAGTCACTCAGTAGGTCAGTCAGTTGCTCAGCCTGTCATTCACTGAGCCAGTCACTGAGTCAGTCAGTCTGTCGGTGGGTGGGTCAGTCACTGAGTCAGTCAGTCTGTCGGTGGGTGGGTCGGTCTGTGGGTGGGTCGGTCTGTGGGTGGGTCAGTCGGTCGGTCGGTCGGTCGGTAGGTCGGTCGGTCGGTCGGTCGGTCGGGTCGGGTCGGGTCGGGTCGGGTCGGGTCGGGTCGGGTCGGGTCGGGTCGGGTCGGGTCGGGTCGGGTCGGTCGGTCGGTCGGTCGGTCGGTCGGTCGGTCGGTCGGTCGGTCGGTCGGTCGGTCGGTCGGTCGGTCGGTCGGTCAGTCAGTCAGTCAGTCAGTCAGTCAGTCAGTCAGTCAGTCAGTCAGTCAGTCAGTTAGTCAGTCAGTCAGTCAGTCAGTTAGTCAGTTAGTCAGCTACTCAGTCAGTCAGTCAGTCAGTCAGTCAGTCAGTCAGTCAGTCAGTCAGTCAGTCAGTCAGTCAGTCAGTCAGTCAGTCAGTCAGTCAGTCAGTCAGTCAGTCAGTCAGTCAGTCAGTCAGTCAGTCAGTCAGTCAGTCAGTCAGTCTGCCAGTAGGTCAGCCAGTCAGTCAGTAGGTCATTCTGTCAGTCTGTGGGTCAGCCAGTCCGTCATTAGGTCATTCAGCAGTCATAAGGTCAGTCAGTCAGTCAGTCAGCTAGTCAGTCAGCTAGTCAGCTAGTTAGTCAGCTAGTCACTCAGTCTGTCAGACAGCTAGTCACTCAGTAGGTTGGTCAGTCAGTCGGTCTTACCGTCGGTCGGTCAGTCAGTCACTCAGTCTGTCAGACAGCTAGTCACTCAGTCTGTCAGACATCTACTCACTCAGTCAGTCAGTATGTCAGCCAGTCAGTCAGTCAGTAAATCAGTCAGTCAGTCACAGTCAGTGAGTCAGTCACAGTAAGTGAGTCAGTCACAGTCAGTGAGTCAGTCAGTGAGTCAGTCACAGTCAGTGAGTCAGTCTGTGAGTCAGTCAGTCATTCAGTCAGTAGGTCAGTCAGTCTGTCTCTCAGTCAGTAGGTCAGTCTGTCAGTAGGTCTTTCAGTAGGTCAGTCATTTGGTCGATCGATCAGTCAGTCAGTTAGTCAGTCTGCCAGTAGGTCAGCCAGTCAGTCAGTAGGTCATTCTGTCAGTCAGTGGGTCAGCCAGTCCGTCATTAGGTCATTCAGCAGTCACTAGGTCAGCCAATCTGTAAGTCAGTCAGTTAGTTGGTCAGTCAGCTAATCACTCAGACTGTAAGACAGCTAGTCACTCAGTCTGTCAGACAGCTAGTCACCCAGTCAGTCAGTCAGACAGCTAGTCACTCAGTCTGTCAGACAGCTAGTCACTCAGTCAGTCAGTAGGTCAGCCAGTCAGTCAGTCAGTAGGTCAACCAGTTAGCAGGTCAAGAGATCAGTCAGTCAGTCAGTAGATCAGCCAGTCAGTCAGTAGGTCAATTTGTCATTCAGTGGGTCAGTCAGTCTGTCTTTAGGTCATCAAGTCTGTCAGTCAGCCAGTCACTCAGTAGGTCAGTCAGTTGCTCAGCCTGTCATTCACTGAGCCAGTCAGTCAGTCACTGAGTCAGTCAGTCTGTCGGTGGGTGGGTCAGTCACTGAGTCAGTCAGTCTGTCGGTGGGTGGGTCGGTCTGTGGGTGGGTCGGTCTGTGGGTGGGTCAGTCGGTCGGTCGGTCGGTCGGTCGGTCGGTCGGTAGGTCGGTCGGTCGGTCGGGTCGGGTCGGGTCGGGTCGGGTCGGGTTGGGTCGGGTCGGGTCGGGTCGGTCGGTCGGTCGGTCGGTCGGTCGGTCGGTCGGTCGGTCGGTCGGTCGGTCGGTCGGTCGGTCAGTCAGTCAGTCAGTCAGTCAGTCAGTCAGTCAGTCAGTCAGTCAGTCAGTCAGTCAGTCAGTCAGTCAGTTAGTCAGTCAGTCAGTCAGTCAGTTAGTAAGTTAGTCAGCTACTCAGTCAGTCAGTCAGTCAGTCAGTCAGTCAGTCAGTCAGTCAGTCAGTCAGTCAGTCAGTCAGTCAGTCAGTCAGTCAGTCAGTCAGTCAGTCAGTCAGTCAGTCAGTCAGTCAGTCAGTCTGCCAGTAGGTCAGCCAGTCAGTCAGTAGGTCATTCTGTCAGTCTGTGGGTCAGCCAGTCCGTCATTAGGTCATTCATCAGTCATAAGGTCAGTCAGTCAGTCAGTCAGTCAGTCAGCTAGTCAGTCAGCTAGTCAGCTAGTTAGTCAGCTAGTCACTCAGTCTGTCAGACAGCTAGTCACTCAGTAGGTTGGTCAGTCAGTCGGTCTTACCGTCGGTCGGTCAGTCAGTCACTCAGTCTGTCAGACAGCTAGTCACTCAGTCTGTCAGACACCTACTCACTCAGTAAGTCAGTATGTCAGCCAGTCAGTCAGTCAGTAAATCAGTCAGTCAGTCACAGTCAGTGAGTCAGTCACAGTAAGTGAGTCAGTCACAGTCAGTGAGTCAGTCAGTGAGTCAGTCACAGTCAGTGAGTCAGTCTGTGAGTCAGTCAGTCAGTCATTCAGTCAGTAGGTCAGTCAGTCTGTCTCTCAGTCAGTAGGTCAGTCTGTCAGTAGGTCTTTCAGTAGGTCAGTCATTTGGTCGATCGATCAGTCAGTCAGTTAGTCAGTCTGCCAGTAGGTCAGCCAGTCAGTCAGTAGGTCATTCTGTCAGTCAGTGGGTCAGCCAGTCCGTCATTAGGTCATTCAGCAGTCACTAGGTCAGCCAATCTGTAAGTCAGTCAGTTAGTTGGTCAGTCAGCTAATCACTCAGACTGTAAGACAGCTAGTCACTCAGTCTGTCAGACAGCTAGTCACCCAGTCAGTCAGTCAGACAGCTAGTCACTCAGTCTGTCAGACAGCTAGTCACTCAGTCAGTCAGTAGGTCAGCCAGTCAGTCAGTCAGTAGGTCAACCAGTTAGCAGGTCAAGAGATCAGTCAGTCAGTCAGTAGATCAGCCAGTCAGTCAGTAGGTCAATTTGTCATTCAGTGGGTCAGTCAGTCTGTCTTTAGGTCATCAAGTCTGTCAGTCAGCCAGTCACTCAGTAGGTCAGTCAGTTGCTCAGCCTGTCATTCACTGAGCCAGTCAGTCAGTCACTGAGTCAGTCAGTCTGTCGGTGGGTGGGTCAGTCACTGAGTCAGTCAGTCTGTCGGTGGGTGGGTCGGTCTGTGGGTGGGTCGGTCTGTGGGTGGGTCAGTCGGTCGGTCGGTCGGTCGGTAGGTCGGTCGGTCGGTCGGGTCGGGTCGGGTCGGGTCGGGTCGGGTCGGGTCGGGTCGGGTCGGGTCGGGTCGGTCGGTCGGTCGGTCGGTCGGTCGGTCGGTCGGTCGGTCGGTCGGTCGGTCGGTCGGTCGGTCGGTCAGTCAGTCAGTCAGTCAGTCAGTCAGTCAGTCAGTCAGTCAGTCAGTCAGTCAGTTAGTCAGTCAGTCAGTCAGTCAGTTAGTCAGTTAGTCAGCTACTCAGTCAGTCAGTCAGTCAGTCAGTCAGTCAGTCAGTCAGTCAGTCAGTCAGTCAGTCAGTCAGTCAGTCAGTCAGTCTGCCAGTAGGTCAGCCAGTCAGTCAGTAGGTCATTCTGTCAGTCTGTGGGTCAGCCAGTCCGTCATTAGGTCATTCAGCAGTCATAAGGTCAGTCAGTCAGTCAGTCAGTCAGTCAGCTAGTCAGTCAGCTAGTCAGCTAGTTAGTCAGCTAGTCACTCAGTCTGTCAGACAGCTAGTCACTCAGTAGGTTGGTCAGTCAGTCGGTCTTACCGTCGGTCGGTCAGTCAGTCACTCAGTCTGTCAGACAGCTAGTCACTCAGTCTGTAAGACATCTACTCACTCAGTCAGTCAGTATGTCAGCCAGTCAGTCAGTCAGTAAATCAGTCAGTCAGTCACAGTCAGTGAGTCAGTCACAGTAAGTGAGTCAGTCACAGTCAGTGAGTCAGTCAGTGAGTCAGTCACAGTCAGTGAGTCAGTCTGTGAGTCAGTCAGTCATTCAGTCAGTAGGTCAGTCAGTCTGTCTCTCAGTCAGTAGGTCAGTCTGTCAGTAGGTCTTTCAGTAGGTCAGTCATTTGGTCGATCGATCAGTCAGTCAGTTAGTCAGTCTGCCAGTAGGTCAGCCAGTCAGTCAGTAGGTCATTCTGTCAGTCAGTGGGTCAGCCAGTCCGTCATTAGGTCATTCAGCAGTCACTAGGTCAGCCAATCTGTAAGTCAGTCAGTTAGTTGGTCAGTCAGCTAATCACTCAGACTGTAAGACAGCTAGTCACTCAGTCTGTCAGACAGCTAGTCACCCAGTCAGTCAGTCAGACAGCTAGTCACTCAGTCTGTCAGACAGCTAGTCACTCAGTCAGTCAGTAGGTCAGCCAGTCAGTCAGTCAGTAGGTCAACCAGTTAGCAGGTCAAGAGATCAGTCAGTCAGTCAGTAGATCAGCCAGTCAGTCAGTAGGTCAATTTGTCATTCAGTGGGTCAGTCAGTCTGTCTTTAGGTCATCAAGTCTGTCAGTCAGCCAGTCACTCAGTAGGTCAGTCAGTTGCTCAGCCTGTCATTCACTGAGCCAGTCAGTCAGTCACTGAGTCAGTCAGTCTGTCGGTGGGTGGGTCAGTCACTGAGTCAGTCAGTCTGTCGGTGGGTGGGTCGGTCTGTGGGTGGGTCGGTCTGTGGGTGGGTCAGTCGGTCGGTCGGTCGGTCGGTCGGTCGGTCGGTAGGTCGGTCGGTCGGTCGGGTCGGGTCGGGTCGGGTCGGGTCGGGTTGGGTCGGGTCGGGTCGGGTCGGTCGGTCGGTCGGTCGGTCGGTCGGTCGGTCGGTCGGTCGGTCGGTCGGTCGGTCGGTCAGTCAGTCAGTCAGTCAGTCAGTCAGTCAGTCAGTCAGTCAGTCAGTCAGTCAGTCAGTCAGTCAGTCAGTTAGTCAGTCAGTCAGTCAGTCAGTTAGTAAGTTAGTCAGCTACTCAGTCAGTCAGTCAGTCAGTCAGTCAGTCAGTCAGTCAGTCAGTCAGTCAGTCAGTCAGTCAGTCAGTCAGTCAGTCAGTCAGTCAGTCAGTCAGTCAGTCAGTCAGTCAGTCAGTCTGCCAGTAGGTCAGCCAGTCAGTCAGTAGGTCATTCTGTCAGTCTGTGGGTCAGCCAGTCCGTCATTAGGTCATTCATCAGTCATAAGGTCAGTCAGTCAGTCAGTCAGTCAGTCAGCTAGTCAGTCAGCTAGTCAGCTAGTTAGTCAGCTAGTCACTCAGTCTGTCAGACAGCTAGTCACTCAGTAGGTTGGTCAGTCAGTCGGTCTTACCGTCGGTCGGTCAGTCAGTCACTCAGTCTGTCAGACAGCTAGTCACTCAGTCTGTCAGACACCTACTCACTCAGTAAGTCAGTATGTCAGCCAGTCAGTCAGTCAGTAAATCAGTCAGTCAGTCACAGTCAGTGAGTCAGTCACAGTAAGTGAGTCAGTCACAGTCAGTGAGTCAGTCAGTGAGTCAGTCACAGTCAGTGAGTCAGTCTGTGAGTCAGTCAGTCAGTCATTCAGTCAGTAGGTCAGTCAGTCTGTCTCTCAGTCAGTAGGTCAGTCTGTCAGTAGGTCTTTCAGTAGGTCAGTCATTTGGTCGATCGATCAGTCAGTCAGTTAGTCAGTCTGCCAGTAGGTCAGCCAGTCAGTCAGTAGGTCATTCTGTCAGTCAGTGGGTCAGCCAGTCCGTCATTAGGTCATTCAGCAGTCACTAGGTCAGCCAATCTGTAAGTCAGTCAGTTAGTTGGTCAGTCAGCTAATCACTCAGACTGTAAGACAGCTAGTCACTCAGTCTGTCAGACAGCTAGTCACCCAGTCAGTCAGTCAGACAGCTAGTCACTCAGTCTGTCAGACAGCTAGTCACTCAGTCAGTCAGTAGGTCAGCCAGTCAGTCAGTCAGTAGGTCAACCAGTTAGCAGGTCAAGAGATCAGTCAGTCAGTCAGTAGATCAGCCAGTCAGTCAGTAGGTCAATTTGTCATTCAGTGGGTCAGTCAGTCTGTCTTTAGGTCATCAAGTCTGTCAGTCAGCCAGTCACTCAGTAGGTCAGTCAGTTGCTCAGCCTGTCATTCACTGAGCCAGTCAGTCAGTCACTGAGTCAGTCAGTCTGTCGGTGGGTGGGTCAGTCACTGAGTCAGTCAGTCTGTCGGTGGGTGGGTCGGTCTGTGGGTGGGTCGGTCTGTGGGTGGGTCAGTCGGTCGGTCGGTCGGTCGGTAGGTCGGTCGGTCGGTCGGGTCGGGTCGGGTCGGGTCGGGTCGGGTCGGGTCGGGTCGGGTCGGGTCGGGTCGGGTCGGTCGGTCGGTCGGTCGGTCGGTCGGTCGGTCGGTCGGTCGGTCGGTCGGTCGGTCGGTCGGTCGGTCGGTCAGTCAGTCAGTCAGTCAGTCAGTCAGTCAGTCAGTCAGTCAGTCAGTCAGTCAGTTAGTCAGTCAGTCAGTCAGTCAGTTAGTCAGTTAGTCAGCTACTCAGTCAGTCAGTCAGTCAGTCAGTCAGTCAGTCAGTCAGTCAGTCAGTCAGTCAGTCAGTCAGTCAGTCAGTCAGTCTGCCAGTAGGTCAGCCAGTCAGTCAGTAGGTCATTCTGTCAGTCTGTGGGTCAGCCAGTCCGTCATTAGGTCATTCAGCAGTCATAAGGTCAGTCAGTCAGTCAGTCAGTCAGTCAGCTAGTCAGTCAGCTAGTCAGCTAGTTAGTCAGCTAGTCACTCAGTCTGTCAGACAGCTAGTCACTCAGTAGGTTGGTCAGTCAGTCGGTCTTACCGTCGGTCGGTCAGTCAGTCACTCAGTCTGTCAGACAGCTAGTCACTCAGTCTGTAAGACATCTACTCACTCAGTCAGTCAGTATGTCAGCCAGTCAGTCAGTCAGTAAATCAGTCAGTCAGTCACAGTCAGTGAGTCAGTCACAGTAAGTGAGTCAGTCACAGTCAGTGAGTCAGTCAGTGAGTCAGTCACAGTCAGTGAGTCAGTCTGTGAGTCAGTCAGTCATTCAGTCAGTAGGTCAGTCAGTCTGTCTCTCAGTCAGTAGGTCAGTTTGTCAGTAGGTCTTTCAGTAGGTCAGTCATTTTGTCGATCGATCAGTCAGTCAGTTAGTCAGTCTGCCAGTAGGTCAGCCAGTCAGTCAGTAGGTCATTCTGTCAGTCAGTGGGTCAGCCAGTCCGTCATTAGGTCATTCAGCAGTCACTAGGTCAGCCAATCTGTAAGTCAGTCAGTTAGTTGGTCAGTCAGCTAATCACTCAGACTGTAAGACAGCTAGTCACTCAGTCTGTCAGACAGCTAGTCACCCAGTCAGTCAGTCAGACAGCTAGTCACTCAGTCTGTCAGACAGCTAGTCACTCAGTCAGTCAGTAGGTCAGCCAGTCAGTCAGTCAGTAGGTCAACCAGTTAGCAGGTCAAGAGATCAGTCAGTCAGTCAGTAGATCAGCCAGTCAGTCAGTAGGTCAATTTGTCATTCAGTGGGTCAGTCAGTCTGTCTTTAGGTCATCAAGTCTGTCAGTCAGCCAGTCACTCAGTAGGTCAGTCAGTTGCTCAGCCTGTCATTCACTGAGCCAGTCAGTCAGTCACTGAGTCAGTCAGTCTGTCGGTGGGTGGGTCAGTCACTGAGTCAGTCAGTCTGTCGGTGGGTGGGTCGGTCTGTGGGTGGGTCGGTCTGTGGGTGGGTCAGTCGGTCGGTCGGTCGGTCGGTCGGTCGGTCGGTCGGTCGGTCGGTCGGGTCGGGTCGGGTCGGGTCGGGTCGGGTCGGGTCGGGTCGGGTCGGGTCGGGTCGGGTCGGGTCGGTCGGTCGGTCGGTCGGTCGGTCGGTCGGTCGGTCGGTCGGTCGGTCGGTCGGTCAGTCAGTCAGTCAGTCAGTCAGTCAGTCAGTCAGTCAGTCAGTCAGTCAGTTAGTCAGTCAGTCAGTCAGTTAGTCAGTCAGTCAGTCAGTCAGTTAGTCAGTTAGTCAGCTACTCAGTCAGTCAGTCAGTCAGTCAGTCAGTCAGTCAGTCAGTCAGTCAGTCAGTCAGTCAGTCAGTCAGTCAGTCAGTCAGTCAGTCAGTCAGTCAGTCAGTCAGTCAGTCAGTCAGTCAGTCAGTCAGTCAGTCAGTCAGTCTGCCAGTAGGTCAGCCAGTCAGTCAGTAGGTCATTCTGTCAGTCTGTGGGTCAGCCAGTCCGTCATTAGGTCATTCAGCAGTCATAAGGTCAGTCAGTCAGTCAGTCAGTCAGTCAGCTAGTCAGTCAGCTAGTCAGCTAGTTAGTCAGCTAGTCACTCAGTCTGTCAGACAGCTAGTCACTCAGTAGGTTGGTCAGTCAGTCGGTCTTACCGTCGGTCGGTCAGTCAGTCACTCAGTCTGTCAGACAGCTAGTCACTCAGTCTGTCAGACATCTACTCACTCAGTCAGTCAGTATGTCAGCCAGTCAGTCAGTCAGTAAATCAGTCAGTCAGTCACAGTCAGTGAGTCAGTCACAGTAAGTGAGTCAGTCACAGTCAGTGAGTCAGTCAGTGAGTCAGTCACAGTCAGTGAGTCAGTCTGTGAGTCAGTCAGTCAGTCATTCAGTCAGTAGGTCAGTCAGTCTGTCTCTCAGTCAGTAGGTCAGTCTGTCAGTAGGTCTTTCAGTAGGTCAGTCATTTGGTCGATCGATCAGTCAGTCAGTTAGTCAGTCTGCCAGTAGGTCAGCCAGTCAGTCAGTAGGTCATTCTGTCAGTCAGTGGGTCAGCCAGTCCGTCATTAGGTCATTCAGCAGTCACTAGGTCAGCCAATCTGTAAGTCAGTCAGTTAGTTGGTCAGTCAGCTAATCACTCAGACTGTAAGACAGCTAGTCACTCAGTCTGTCAGACAGCTAGTCACCCAGTCAGTCAGTCAGACAGCTAGTCACTCAGTCTGTCAGACAGCTAGTCACTCAGTCAGTCAGTAGGTCAGCCAGTCAGTCAGTCAGTAGGTCAACCAGTTAGCAGGTCAAGAGATCAGTCAGTCAGTCAGTAGATCAGCCAGTCAGTCAGTAGGTCAATTTGTCATTCAGTGGGTCAGTCAGTCTGTCTTTAGGTCATCAAGTCTGTCAGTCAGCCAGTCACTCAGTAGGTCAGTCAGTTGCTCAGCCTGTCATTCACTGAGCCAGTCAGTCAGTCACTGAGTCAGTCAGTCTGTCGGTGGGTGGGTCAGTCACTGAGTCAGTCAGTCTGTCGGTGGGTGGGTCGGTCTGTGGGTGGGTCGGTCTGTGGGTGGGTCAGTCGGTCGGGTCGGGTCGGGTCGGGTCGGGTCGGGTCGGGTCGGGTCGGGTCGGGTCGGGTCGGGTCGGGTCGGTCGGTCGGTCGGTCGGTCGGTCGGTCGGTCGGTCGGTCGGTCGGTCGGTCGGTCAGTCAGTCAGTCAGTCAGTCAGTCAGTCAGTCAGTCAGTCAGTCAGTTAGTCAGTCAGTCAGTCAGTCAGTTAGTCAGTTAGTCAGCTACTCAGTCAGTCAGTCAGTCAGTCAGTCAGTCAGTCAGTCAGTCAGTCAGTCAGTCAGTCAGTCAGTCAGTCAGTCAGTCACTCAGTCAGTCAGTCAGTCAGTCAGTCAGTCAGTCAGTCAGTCAGTCAGTCAGTCAGTCAGTCAGTCAGTCTGCCAGTAGGTCAGCCAGTCAGTCAGTAGGTCATTCTGTCAGTCTGTGGGTCAGCCAGTCCGTCATTAGGTCATTCAGCAGTCATAAGGTCAGTCAGTCAGTCAGTCAGTCAGTCAGCTAGTCAGTCAGCTAGTCAGCTAGTTAGTCAGCTAGTCACTCAGTCTGTCAGACAGCTAGTCACTCAGTAGGTTGGTCAGTCAGTCGGTCTTACCGTCGGTCGGTCAGTCAGTCACTCAGTCTGTCAGACAGCTAGTCACTCAGTCTGTCAGACATCTACTCACTCAGTCAGTCAGTATGTCAGCCAGTCAGTCAGTCAGTAAATCAGTCAGTCAGTCACAGTCAGTGAGTCGGTCACAGTGAGTCAGTCACAGTCAGTGAGTCAGTCAGTGAGTCAGTCACAGTCAGTGAGTCAGTCTGTGAGTCAGTCAGTCATTCAGTCAGTAGGTCAGTCAGTCTGTCTCTCAGTCAGTAGGTCAGTCTGTCAGTAGGTCTTTCAGTAGGTCAGTCATTTGGTCGATCGATCAGTCAGTCAGTTAGTCAGTCTGCCAGTAGGTCAGCCAGTCAGTCAGTAGGTCATTCTGTCAGTCACTGGGTCAGCCAGTCCGTCATTAGGTCATTCAGCAGTCACTAGGTCAGCCAATCTGTAAGTCAGTCAGTTAGTTGGTCAGTCAGCTAATCACTCAGACTGTAAGACAGCTAGTCACTCAGTCTGTCAGACAGCTAGTCACCCAGTCAGTCAGTCAGACAGCTAGTCACTCAGTCTGTCAGACAGCTAGTCACTCAGTCAGTCAGTAGGTCAGCCAGTCAGTCAGTCAGTAGGTCAACCAGTTAGCAGGTCAAGAGATCAGTCAGTCAGTCAGTAGATCAGCCAGTCAGTCAGTAGGTCAATTTGTCATTCAGTGGGTCAGTCAGTCTGTCTTTAGGTCATCAAGTCTGTCAGTCAGCCAGTCACTCAGTAGGTCAGTCAGTTGCTCAGCCTGTCATTCACTGAGCCAGTCAGTCAGTCACTGAGTCAGTCAGTCTGTCGGTGGGTGGGTCAGTCACTGAGTCAGTCAGTCTGTCGGTGGGTGGGTCGGTCTGTGGGTGGGTCGGTCTGTGGGTGGGTCAGTCGGTCGGTCGGTCGGTCGGTCGGTCGGTCGGTCGGTCGGTCGGTCGGTCGGTCGGTCGGTCGGTCGGTAGGTCGGTCGGTCGGTCGGGTCGGGTCGGGTCGGGTCGGGTCGGGTCGGGTTGGGTCGGGTCGGGTCGGGTCGGGTCGGGTCGGTCGGTCGGTCGGTCGGTCGGTCGGTCGGTCGGTCGGTCGGTCGGTCAGTCAGTCAGTCAGTCAGTCAGTCAGTCAGTCAGTCAGTCAGTCAGTCAGTCAGTCAGTTACTCAGTCAGTCAGTCAGTCAGTTAGTCAGTTAGTCAGCTACTCAGTCAGTCAGTCAGTCAGTCAGTCAGTCAGTCAGTCAGTCAGTCAGTCAGTCAGTCAGTCAGTCAGTCAGTCAGTCAGTCAGTCAGTCAGTCAGTCAGTCAGTCAGTCAGTCAGTCAGTCAGTCAGTCAGTCAGTCAGTCAGTCAGTCTGCCAGTAGGTCAGCCAGTCAGTCAGTAGGTCATTCTGTCAGTCTGTGGGTCAGCCAGTCCGTCATTAGGTCATTCAGCAGTCATAAGGTCAGTCAGTTAGTCAGTCAGTCAGTCAGCTAGTCAGTCAGCTAGTCAGCTAGTTAGTCAGCTAGTCACTCAGTCTGTCAGACAGCTAGTCACTCAGTAGGTTGGTCAGTCAGTCGGTCTTACCGTCGGTCGGTCAGTCAGTCACTCAGTCTGTCAGACAGCTAGTCACTCAGTCTGTCAGACATCTACTCACTCAGTCAGTCAGTATGTCAGCCAGTCAGTCAGTCAGTAAATCAGTCAGTCAGTCACAGTCAGTGAGTCAGTCACAGTAAGTGAGTCAGTCACAGTCAGTGAGTCAGTCAGTGAGTCAGTCACAGTCAGTGAGTCAGTCTGTGAGTCAGTCAGTCATTCAGTCAGTAGGTCAGTCAGTCTGTCTCTCAGTCAGTAGGTCAGTCTGTCAGTAGGTCTTTCAGTAGGTCAGTCATTTGGTCGATCGATCAGTCAGTCAGTTAGTCAGTCTGCCAGTAGGTCAGCCAGTCAGTCAGTAGGTCATTCTGTCAGTCAGTGGGTCAGCCAGTCCGTCATTAGGTCATTCAGCAGTCACTAGGTCAGCCAATCTGTAAGTCAGTCAGTTAGTTGGTCAGTCAGCTAATCACTCAGACTGTAAGACAGCTAGTCACTCAGTCTGTCAGACAGCTAGTCACCCAGTCAGTCGGTCAGACAGCTAGTCACTCAGTCTGTCAGACAGCTAGTCACTCAGTCAGTCAGTAGGTCAGCCAGTCAGTCAGTCAGTAGGTCAACCAGTTAGCAGGTCAAGAGATCAGTCAGTCAGTCAGTAGATCAGCCAGTCAGTCAGTAGGTCAATTTGTCATTCAGTGGGTCAGTCAGTCTGTCTTTAGGTCATCAAGTCTGTCAGTCAGCCAGTCACTCAGTAGGTCAGTCAGTTGCTCAGCCTGTCATTCACTGAGCCAGTCAGTCAGTCACTGAGTCAGTCAGTCTGTCGGTGGGTGGGTCAGTCACTGAGTCAGTCAGTCTGTCGGTGGGTGGGTCGGTCTGTGGGTGGGTCGGTCTGTGGGTGGGTCAGTCGGTCGGTCGGTCGGTCGGTCGGTCGGTCGGTCGGTAGGTCGGTCGGTCGGTCGGGTCGGGTCGGGTCGGGTCGGGTCGGGTCGGGTCGGGTTGGGTCGGGTCGGGTCGGGTCGGGTCGGGTCGGTCGGTCGGTCGGTCGGTCGGTCGGTCGGTCGGTCGGTCGGTCAGTCAGTCAGTCAGTCAGTCAGTCAGTCAGTCAGTCAGTCAGTCAGTCAGTCAGTCAGTCAGTCAGTCAGTCAGTCAGTCAGTCAGTCAGTCAGTCAGTCAGTCAGTCAGTCAGTCTGCCAGTAGGTCAGCCAGTCAGTCAGTAGGTCATTCTGTCAGTCTGTGGGTCAGCCAGTCCGTCATTAGGTCATTCAGCAGTCATAAGGTCAGTCAGTCAGTCAGTCAGTCAGTCAGCTAGTCAGTCAGCTAGTCAGCTAGTTAGTCAGCTAGTCACTCAGTCTGTCAGACAGCTAGTCACTCAGTAGGTTGGTCAGTCAGTCGGTCTTACCGTCGGTCGGTCAGTCAGTCACTCAGTCTGTCAGACAGCTAGTCACTCAGTCTGTCAGACATCTACTCACTCAGTCAGTCAGTATGTCAGCCAGTCAGTCAGTCAGTAAATCAGTCAGTCAGTCACAGTCAGTGAGTCAGTCACAGTAAGTGAGTCAGTCACAGTCAGTGAGTCAGTCAGTGAGTCAGTCACAGTCAGTGAGTCAGTCTGTGAGTCAGTCAGTCATTCAGTCAGTAGGTCAGTCAGTCTGTCTCTCAGTCAGTAGGTCAGTCTGTCAGTAGGTCTTTCAGTAGGTCAGTCATTTGGTCGATCGATCAGTCAGTCAGTTAGTCAGTCTGCCAGTAGGTCAGCCAGTCAGTCAGTAGGTCATTCTGTCAGTCAGTGGGTCAGCCAGTCCGTCATTAGGTCATTCAGCAGTCACTAGGTCAGCCAATCTGTAAGTCAGTCAGTTAGTTGGTCAGTCAGCTAATCACTCAGACTGTAAGACAGCTAGTCACTCAGTCTGTCAGACAGCTAGTCACCCAGTCAGTCAGTCAGACAGCTAGTCACTCAGTCTGTCAGACAGCTAGTCACTCAGTCAGTCAGTAGGTCAGCCAGTCAGTCAGTCAGTAGGTCAACCAGTTAGCAGGTCAAGAGATCAGTCAGTCAGTCAGTAGATCAGCCAGTCAGTCAGTAGGTCAATTTGTCATTCAGTGGGTCAGTCAGTCTGTCTTTAGGTCATCAAGTCTGTCAGTCAGCCAGTCACTCAGTAGGTCAGTCAGTTGCTCAGCCTGTCATTCACTGAGCCAGTCAGTCAGTCACTGAGTCAGTCAGTCTGTCGGTGGGTGGGTCAGTCACTGAGTCAGTCAGTCTGTCGGTGGGTGGGTCGGTCTGTGGGTGGGTCGGTCTGTGGGTGGGTCAGTCGGTCGGTCGGTCGGTCGGTCGGTCGGTCGGTAGGTCGGTCGGTCGGTCGGGTCGGGTCGGGTCGGGTCGGGTCGGGTCGGGTCGGGTTGGGTCGGGTCGGGTCGGGTCGGGTCGGGTCGGTCGGTCGGTCGGTCGGTCGGTCGGTCGGTCGGTCGGTCGGTCGGTCGGTCGGTCGGTCGGTCGGTCGGTCAGTCAGTCAGTCAGTCAGTCAGTCAGTCAGTCAGTCAGTCAGTCAGTCAGTCAGTCAGTCAGTCAGTTAGTCAGTCAGTCAGTCAGTCAGTTAGTCAGTTAGTCAGCTACTCAGTCAGTCAGTCAGTCAGTCAGTCAGTCAGTCAGTCAGTCAGTCAGTCAGTCAGTCAGTCAGTCAGTCAGTCAGTCAGTCAGTCAGTCAGTCAGTCAGTCAGTCAGTCAGTCAGTCAGTCAGTCAGTCAGTCAGTCTGCCAGTAGGTCAGCCAGTCAGTCAGTAGGTCATTCTGTCAGTCTGTGGGTCAGCCAGTCCGTCATTAGGTCATTCAGCAGTCATAAGGTCAGTCAGTCAGTCAGTCAGTCAGCTAGTCAGTCAGCTAGTCAGCTAGTTAGTCAGCTAGTCACTCAGTCTGTCAGACAGCTAGTCACTCAGTAGGTTGGTCAGTCAGTCGGTCTTACCGTCGGTCGGTCAGTCAGTCACTCAGTCTGTCAGACAGCTAGTCACTCAGTCTGTCAGACATCTACTCACTCAGTCAGTCAGTATGTCAGCCAGTCAGTCAGTCAGTAAATCAGTCAGTCAGTCACAGTCAGTGAGTCAGTCACAGTAAGTGAGTCAGTCACAGTCAGTGAGTCAGTCAGTGAGTCAGTCACAGTCAGTGAGTCAGTCTGTGAGTCAGTCAGTCAGTCATTCAGTCAGTAGGTCAGTCAGTCTGTCTCTCAGTCAGTAGGTCAGTCTGTCAGTAGGTCTTTCAGTAGGTCAGTCATTTGGTCGATCGATCAGTCAGTCAGTTAGTCAGTCTGCCAGTAGGTCAGCCAGTCAGTCAGTAGGTCATTCTGTCAGTCAGTGGGTCAGCCAGTCCGTCATTAGGTCATTCAGCAGTCAGTAGGTCAGCCAATCTGTAAGTCAGTCAGTTAGTTGGTCAGTCAGCTAATCACTCAGACTGTAAGACAGCTAGTCACTCAGTCTGTCAGACAGCTAGTCACCCAGTCAGTCAGTCAGACAGCTAGTCACTCAGTCTGTCAGACAGCTAGTCACTCAGTCAGTCAGTAGGTCAGCCAGTCAGTCAGTCAGTAGGTCAACCAGTTAGCAGGTCAAGAGATCAGTCAGTCAGTCAGTAGATCAGCCAGTCAGTCAGTAGGTCAATTTGTCATTCAGTGGGTCAGTCAGTCTGTCTTTAGGTCATCAAGTCTGTCAGTCAGCCAGTCACTCAGTAGGTCAGTCAGTTGCTCAGCCTGTCATTCACTGAGCCAGTCAGTCAGTCACTGAGTCAGTCAGTCTGTCGGTGGGTGGGTCAGTCACTGAGTCAGTCAGTCTGTCGGTGGGTGGGTCGGTCTGTGGGTGGGTCGGTCTGTGGGTGGGTCAGTCGGTCGGTCGGT
Organism: Fragum sueziense; assembly: GCA_963680895.1. Taxonomy (NCBI): domain Eukaryota; kingdom Metazoa; phylum Mollusca; class Bivalvia; order Cardiida; family Cardiidae; genus Fragum; species Fragum sueziense. Next base: position 2,472 of record CAVMGG010001076.1, on the reverse strand, counting down.
CGGTAGGTCGGTCGGTCGGTCGGGTCGGGTCGGGTCGGGTCGGGTCGGGTCGGGTCGGGTCGGGTCGGGTCGGGTCGGGTCGGGTCGGGTCGGTCGGTCGGTCGGTCGGTCGGTCGGTCGGTCGGTCGGTCGGTCAGTCAGTCAGTCAGTCAGTCAGTCAGTCAGTCAGTCAGTCAGTCAGTCAGTCAGTTAGTCAGTCAGTCAGTCAGTCAGTTAGTCAGTTAGTCAGCTACTCAGTCAGTCAGTCAGTCAGTCAGTCAGTCAGTCAGTCAGTCAGTCAGTCAGTCAGTCAGTCAGTCAGTCAGTCAGTCAGTCTGCCAGTAGGTCAGCCAGTCAGTCAGTAGGTCATTCTGTCAGTCTGTGGGTCAGCCAGTCCGTCATTAGGTCATTCAGCAGTCATAAGGTCAGTCAGTCAGTCAGTCAGTCAGTCAGCTAGTCAGTCAGCTAGTCAGCTAGTTAGTCAGCTAGTCACTCAGTCTGTCAGACAGCTAGTCACTCAGTAGGTTGGTCAGTCAGTCGGTCTTACCGTCGGTCGGTCAGTCAGTCACTCAGTCTGTCAGACAGCTAGTCACTCAGTCTGTCAGACATCTACTCACTCAGTCAGTCAGTATGTCAGCCAGTCAGTCAGTCAGTAAATCAGTCAGTCAGTCACAGTCAGTGAGTCAGTCACAGTAAGTGAGTCAGTCACAGTCAGTGAGTCAGTCATTGAGTCAGTCACAGTCAGTGAGTCAGTCTGTGAGTCAGTCAGTCATTCAGTCAGTAGGTCAGTCAGTCTGTCTCTCAGTCAGTAGGTCAGTCTGTCAATAGGTCTTTCAGTAGGTCAGTCATTTGGTCGATCGATCAGTCAGTCAGTTAGTCAGTCTGCCAGTAGGTCAGCCAGTCAGTCAGTAGGTCATTCTGTCAGTCAGTGGGTCAGCCAGTCCGTCATTAGGTCATTCAGCAGTCACTAGGTCAGCCAATCTGTAAGTCAGTCAGTTAGTTGGTCAGTCAGCTAATCACTCAGACTGTAAGACAGCTAGTCACTCAGTCTGTCAGACAGCTAGTCACCCAGTCAGTCAGTCAGACAGCTAGTCACTCAGTCTGTCAGACAGCTAGTCACTCAGTCAGTCAGTAGGTCAGCCAGTCAGTCAGTCAGTAGGTCAACCAGTTAGCAGGTCAAGAGATCAGTCAGTCAGTCAGTAGATCAGCCAGTCAGTCAGTAGGTCAATTTGTCATTCAGTGGGTCAGTCAGTCTGTCTTTAGGTCATCAAGTCTGTCAGTCAGCCAGTCACTCAGTAGGTCAGTCAGTTGCTCAGCCTGTCATTCACTGAGCCAGTCAGTCAGTCACTGAGTCAGTCAGTCTGTCGGTGGGTGGGTCAGTCACTGAGTCAGTCAGTCTGTCGGTGGGTGGGTCGGTCTGTGGGTGGGTCGGTCTGTGGGTGGGTCAGTCGGTCGGTCGGTCGGTCGGTCGGTCGGTAGGTCGGTCGGTCGGTCGGGTCGGGTCGGGTCGGGTCGGGTCGGGTCGGGTCGGGTTGGGTCGGGTCGGGTCGGGTCGGGTCGGGTCGGGTCGGGTCGGTCGGTCGGTCGGTCGGTCGGTCGGTCGGTCGGTCGGTCGGTCGGTCGGTCGGTCGGTCGGTCAGTCAGTCAGTCAGTCAGTCAGTCAGTCAGTCAGTCAGTCAGTCAGTCAGTCAGTCAGTCAGTCAGTTAGTCAGTCAGTCAGTCAGTCAGTTAGTCAGTTAGTCAGCTACTCAGTCAGTCAGTCAGTCAGTCAGTCAGTCAGTCAGTCAGTCAGTCAGTCAGTCAGTCAGTCAGTCAGTCAGTCAGTCAGTCAGTCAGTCAGTCAGTCAGTCAGTCTGCCAGTCTGCCAGTAGGTCAGCCAGTCAGTCAGTAGGTCATTCTGTCAGTCTGTGGGTCAGCCAGTCCGTCATTAGGTCATTCAGCAGTCATAAGGTCAGTCAGTCAGTCAGTCAGTCAGTCAGCTAGTCAGTCAGCTAGTCAGCTAGTTAGTCAGCTAGTCACTCAGTCTGTCAGACAGCTAGTCACTCAGTAGGTTGGTCAGTCAGTCGGTCTTACCGTCGGTCGGTCAGTCAGTCACTCAGTCTGTCAGACAGCTAGTCACTCAGTCTGTCAGACATCTACTCACTCAGTCAGTCAGTTTGTCAGCCAGTCAGTCAGTCAGTAAATCAGTCAGTCAGTCACAGTCAGTGAGTCAGTCACAGTAAGTGAGTCAGTCACAGTCAGTGAGTCAGTCAGTGAGTCAGTCACAGTCAGTGAGTCAGTCTGTGAGTCAGTCAGTCATTCAGTCAGTAGGTCAGTCAGTCTCATTCAGTCAGTAGTCAGTCAGTCTGTCTCTCAGTCAGTAGGTCAGTCTGTCAGTAGGTCTTTCAGTAGGTCAGCATTTGTCGATCGATCAGTCAGTCAGTTAGTCAGTCTGCCAGTAGGGTCAGCCAGTCAGTCAGTAGGTCATTCTGTCAGTCAGTGGGTCAGCAGTCC